>JAUMHH010025572.1:0-10532 GCA_032359455.1 Chlamys rubida | reverse complement strand
TGTTGTTTGCTTGCAAAGCTGTGTCATTCAAATGGATCATAAATACCATACAAAAACAGTTCAATGCTTAAATGAATTACAAGGTTAAGGCCATTTGAGTTATCAGGTTACAGCAATGTGATTTACAAGGTTAAGGCCAGTTGAGTTATCAGGTTACAGCATTATGAATTACAAGGTTAAGGCCAGTTGAGTTATCAGGTTACAGCAATGTAAATTACAAGGTTAAGGCCAGTTGAGTTTTCAGGTCATTGGATTGAACAGATAAAATATTTGATATTAGAATTCGTAGGCATAAAATGTATAGGGCAAATCATGTAATAGAAAGAAATCCTATCAATAATTTTTTTTTATACCTAATTCTTTCAGTGATTGTTAATTTATTATTTGATGTGATTCACAGTATGATTTAAGTTTCTTCACAAAGAATTTTCAAGGACACTGATTGGTCTTAGTAAAATGTCGCAACTAAATGATGACCCCATCAGTGAACCATAAAATTGATACTCCAGTAGAAACGGGGGTATGTACAGTATCAAGGTTTGACTAGTGTCTAAGGAATATTATTATTTATGAACAAACAAGCAAATTCGTGGAATTTATATCCCCCGCTTTCAGGACATACATGTATTGTAGGTAAACATTATTGAGGTTATGTTTAAACATGTGAGTATCGTGCTGTTGAGACATAATGTATAGCTTGAAACTAGAAGAAAAAAAGAAAGCCTTTGATGCGTTGAACCCTGTTACTAAGTTTGAAGACAATTGGATACTATTTGCAAGTGTTAATGAACAGAAACGGCAGGTAATGACGTTTTTCTTTATTCAAGGGACCATAACTCCGCCAAATAAAGTCTGCTGTAAGTGGTCATCGAGCTTGGTTGAGCGCTTAAGGTATTTAACCCTGGTACCAAGTTTGAAGATAATCGGTTAACATTTGTTGCAGTTATTGCACGGAAACGGCAGATAATGATGTTTTTCGTTATTCAAGGGGTCATAACTCCGCCAAATATCCGCTGAAAGTGGTCATCGAACTTGGTCGAGCCCTTAAGACATTTAACCCTGTTACCAAGTTGAAGAAAATCGGTTAACATTTGTTGCAGTTATTGCACGGAAACAGCAGATAATGGCGTTTTTCGTTATTCAAGGGGCCATAACTCCGCCAAATAAAGCCCGCTGAAAGTGGTCATCGAACTTGGCCGAGCCCTGAAGGCATTTAACCCTGTTACCAAGTTTGAAGCAAATCGGTTAATATTTGTTGCAGTTATTGCACGGAAATGAAGTGTGACAGACAGACTGACTGACGGACAGACTGACAGACAGACGGACGGACAAACCCAAATTAATATCCCCGGTTTCGGTGAAAGCGGGGGATAATTAACACTGCACGAAAATGGATTCTACAAGTGAAAGGTGAAAATTGAAAATTTTGGTATACAGTATCATTTACCAATTTAAAGGTGCAACCACCTTGTGTTTAATGTTCATCGTCCATCATATTCTGTGGGACCTCCATTTATACAATGATACAAAGGGTTCTGTGAACCACTGATATAACAAGGTTCTAAGGTCTAGTATGATACACGCAAACTTGACATTAACATTCAGGAAACTAACCAAGTTGGTAAAACACTATGTTATTTCATGTAAACTCCAATTCCTATACAGTTGATACATTAGAAATCTTGCACAAATTAAGACACCATTTTAACATTTAAAGATGTCTTATTCAGTTTGCAACATATCTTTAAAATTTAAATATTCAGATTTTTTAAAATTTCAAAAACCCAAGTTTAAGGAATATATATTAAGTTTATATTACTTGCCATACACTATGATATCCGAAGCAAGACATTTACAAGGTGTAAAATAAAGGTATTGGTTACCTTGGGCCATGTATTTTCCATGAAATTAGCAAAACTTATGTCGACAGAACATTAAAGGGTATAAAATTTACCTGTGAGCTAATTTATTAACATGATAAAGGGAACAGTTGAGGTGATGGGATCTACACATGACTGCCATACTTACTGCTGAGCTGAGGTGGTGCGAGAGGTGACACGCTGGGTGGAGTCTGCCCGGGGGCCAGGGACGGCTGAGGTGCTGGGGTCTTTAGGGGTGTACAGTAAGGTTTCTCGCAACACTGGTTGGCTTGATCTTGAACCATTGTACAGTAGGATGGGATACGTGCGTAGCGTGGACACCTATGAAGAGACATCACATTTTGTAGGCAACCATACAACTGCAAGGGACTATTTTTATGTTACAGATACAAGACAATCTTAGATTCAATAGACTCAAAGTTATTGATATCAACTCGTACATTTTACTCTTCCATTTTCATTGTAGCATTTGTAAAGTACTTGTGTGGAGTTTTGGTAATACTTGTGCAGTTTATTAGCAGCACTTAATTGTGTAGCGTTTGCATCAAAGGCTGAACAGCAGAATGTGTATGGGTCTGTACAGGTGAATTTTATTGTTACTTTGTTTTTATGTACATTTTCCCTTGATTAACAGAACTATCTATGGATATTTTTGGTAAGGGCAGTTCCAAGAGTAACTGCAGGGGAGGGGTGGGAGGCACTTTTTCAGACACCCTACCACCAATACGTTCCTAAAAGCTTGAACCCCACCACCCATATTATATTAATTCAGGTGTCTCCCACCTCCCCCATATGATAAATTATGGAACAGCCCAAAACAAATCAGTTAATAACACTTCTGAATGATATAACTGGTGTGACCTACTTCTCTGTACATCTGTACAAGCCAGAGGAGCCGTCCTCACAAGAACAGTGGTAGGCACAGCCATCATCCCACTGCTGGCCCTGAGTGTAGTATTGTCCCTTGTAGACACAGCCATCTAAAACAATTGGGTGATATTAATATTGATCTAATATGAAAGGGTAAGGGAAGCTACTCTTATATTGAAGCTAGAACTGATGTGTTTGTCACAATTTTAAAAGCACATTAGCAATTAACATATTTAAATTATGTCACCGTTTCCTTTTATTTCCCAAAATGTGTAAAAGAGACTCAGGAAAAAAAAGGTCTGCAGATTCTTTGAAGAAAGGCTGGATTTTTTTTTATTTTACTTGTCTAAATTCATTGTCTTTTCAATTTCTGCTTTAATATTTGATTATTTTTTTATTTTTTTCCCAACCAGCCTTTACCAATTTTCAACACATTTGAATTTCCTGAAGATATGTCTTCCCAACAAATTTTGAAGAAATTATTTTCAAAACCCAATTGGAAATGCGGTTAAAAGATGTACAGTGAATGGGAGCAATTATAGAATATAAATACATAGAGAGAAAGAGAAATTGTAATATCTAAATACATTAATATGAGATTGTACAGTAAATGATAATAACTAACTTCTGGTGCCAGAGTTGGGGTTAGGAGCCATTCCATGTCCTCCGTTAGTGATGGTGCCCGGCACGCCGATGATCACCTGGTCAGGGTTAGTGGTGTTGGTGTTGACACACTTAGGTACCTGACAACAGGCGTCATTGGGGTCGGTCACCAGGGAACAGGTACTGGTCAGCACGGGGAAGGATGGACATCTACAACAGACACCAAGTGTGTGATGAAAGTCATAAAGCCAAAAAAATGGTTGAAATATGTTGTTCAAGCAGCTGATGAAACATTTAGACACTACAGCACACATCACTGATGAAACATTTAGACACTACAGCACACATCACTGATGAAACATTTAGACACTACAGCACACATCAGCCTGAATAGTCAATACACAAACTTGTCAGGGTTTCCTCAATATCATGATCCTACAAGAAATGCAAGAGACAATTAACTTTTCAGAGACACATCCCCCATCCATTTACCTTCTTCATGTCTTAACATAAAATTATACAAAAACATTCACATGCTATTAAAATGTAGTTTCTGCTATCCTATAAGCAAGACTGTTTACAGCACAAAAAATTGTAATACAAAAGAATATGAAATCCAAGTCTGATAAAAAAATTCCATAAAATAACAAATCAAGATTCTTCAACATGTTATGAGAAATTTCACCTGTCATCACAGTTGACACGTCCTATCTTAGCATCGTCACATCGGCAGACCTTCTCACATCCAACCTTCCACGTCTGGCCCTGTTTGTATGGGATTCCATTGTACACGCAGAAGTCATCTGAAACACATAAACGTCAAATAATTACTGAAAATAATATTCATGTATTAAAACAGGGCTTCAGCATGAATTTTTTAAGTTAAATATATTAGCTTTTATCCACTTTTTACGTATTATTGTTAAAGTTCAAACTTGAAATTCATAGAAGTTCTCATTATTTCAAAAAAAAAATCCGTTTTTGGGGAAAGACTCTAAAGAATTTGATTCAATTTACAAATTAGAACACTGGGAGGACAGCGAGGGCTCCACCATGTGCCTGACTGTAGCCTCCAATGGATATTTTTAGTACAAGACTGACCTTGACCTTAGAAACTTTTAAACCCCTATTGAACATCTAAACATCACAGTGTATCTCCTTATCTTTAAAAGAAACATTAATCTTTCGTACTTTAAGGTAATCTCCAGAAACAAATGTGTGGATGGACAAATAGACGGACAGACGGACAGATACCGTGATTAATCAGGGGCACCTGCATCTCCTATGCAGGGCCTTAAAAGATAACCCAACCAGTTTTAGCACAGATAAAATCAAAATGAAAACATATCACTACTTCTGTTTTCAGTTGCCACAAAGTGTGGTACATTACTTGGATTTGGTGTGGTCTGGCCTGGTCGGAGAGTTGGTGCAGCATTAGGTGTACAGTTCGGTTTCTCACAGCAGGGGTCCATGGGGTCAAACTCCAGTCTGCAACTGAGCGGCAAGTTAGGGTAGCGAGCACATCTGTCGGTACAAATGAATCGTCCAGCATCAGCGTTCATACACTCGCATTTGTACGAGCAACCATCTTGCCATTTCTGCCCTTGAGTATACTGTGAACCCTTGTAGACACAAACCTCTGCAAACAAACAAATCAGTTTGATTTTAATAAATGTCTGATATGAGCAATATAAAATATTTGATAACATAATACAAAAGGAAACTAATATAGCTTGGGGCAGGGGTGTACAATTCCAGTAGCCCAATGCTGGGACTGCTCATTTTTATCTTGGGACAAGTGAAAATTTCCGATATTTTACATGAAAGTATAGGTCGGGTGAGTAATTTATTTTTCAAAATCCACCCTCAGGCTAGTGCTCTAAATATGAAATTCCACATCACTGCCTTGGGGGTACGTGTAGTGTTATGAAAGCTCTTCAATGTGAGACCCAAGCCAAGTGTCGATCTCAAACCTTTTATAGGTGTGAATGTAATTACAATGTCACAATAAAAGCAAGATTACAACTATGTTGGCAATGTGGACCCTGCAGTGATTGTTAAATAGAGAAATAAAAAGGAACTGCCAGTAAATAACCCCAGTGTTATCTTACTTGGCATGGGTGTAGGTGATGGAGCATTGGGGTCGGGGCTTGCCCCTGGAGCAAGGGTGGGAGCCATAAATGGTGCCGGAGTTGGAGGACGTCCGTTTCCTACGATTGAACCAAATACACCAGTAGGGTTGGTGGTGTTAGCATTGTCACACTGAGGAGCTGTGCAGCAATCAGGATCGTTGGGGTCAGGTACCATTATACAAGTAGGAGTCAGGTTGGTGTAGCTTGGACATCTGAAACATACCATATGTTATTGATATAGTCATATTGTAGGATGGTTCTAAATGTATGTTCATAATTGACACTTGCTACGTAAAGTTATCGCAAATAATTCAAACCCCATAAATATTCGTTTTATAAAAAAAATCAAAAAAATCACACCAGCTGATCTTAACTAAGCAAAAATGATCGGTCCAAGTATTCTATTCATTTAAAATGAAATACCTGAAGTACCAAATTAATCCCTTAACCCTTTCACCACTGTAGACCATAATGGACGCATCCACATCAATGCATGGCAGAGTCTACTGAAGTTAAATAGGGGTGAAAGGGTTAAAATCACTCAAAACTTTTCCTTTTAGTGTACGATCATAACTATTTGATTTTGTTTTTGACAACAAAATTGTTTTTGGTTAACTTTTTTTTAAACTCTAGAACAGAGTCTTAATATTTCTTTTATCTGTCCAGACAGATAAAATGTTATTTAGATTTAGATATTTTTCATCACCTTTGTAAAACCATGTCTGATTATATTATTTTCATTCTGTAACAATTTTTACCTGTCTGTACATGTATAGTATCCAATCTTGGCGTCCTCACACATGCATTTCTTGTCACATCCATTGAACCACTTCTGGCCCTGGGTGTAGGGGTGTCCCTGATATATGCACACATCTAGAAAGATAGAGAAAATTCCATCAACTAGTATCAAGGATATATCTAATCTCATTTACCATGCATGGATGTCACTCATCTTCGAACCTGGCTTGAGCATTTCCGATAAAACAAGTACAACCATATATTGACAGAAATATTTATTTAAGGAAACTGTTGTAAAAAAAGTGTCAGCTATTCAGAAAAGTCTGCATAAACTAGGGAAAGGATGGATTCTACTAAATTTCAAACTTGTCCTGAGGATTCTCATTAAACACAAGCTTGAGTGATATTAAAAAACAAATTAATTGCTAAGAATATACTGGCTAATCAGATTCAAGGAAGAATCTGTAATCTCAAGTTTGAATGAAATCTATGAATATTTATAGTAATGAAAGTTACTGTTTAGAAAGCAATGCATGACAATGAATGGGTTAACTGAACTCCACCTTCCCCCTCTTTTTTCAAAAAAGTGGGGAACAATAATCCTATATATAAACCTCCTTTATACAAGTTCTATACAAGATTCTACTATGTATACTTCTATGCAAACTGAACTGTATGATCCATAAATCTTTCTTTCCAAAAAGAAAAAATAATGAATGAGATTCCATATAAAGAGAAATCAGATTCCATATAAGGAAGGTGTGGCGCTAGTGTCGAAAATGCAATTCTACATTAAGCAAACACCTCAGTATACTCGATCCCTCTAGACACCTGCGCTACATAACACATGTGTCAAAACAAGAAAAATATTGGCATCAATGATGATCGGTTTAGACAATAAACTAGCTGTCTTACCTTTGCTTTGAGGGGCAGGTGTGGGTGACATGAACGGACTCTGAGTAGGATATCCTGGAACTGGTGTGGGGGACAGCCCTGGGGCAGGGGTAGGGGGACAGGACGGAATCTTACAACATCTGTCATTTGGATCTGTGGCCATGAAACAGTTTGCTGGTAACTTGGCGAATCTTGGACATCTGAAAGAAAAACTTGACATCTGAAGTACACAAAGAGAAAGAAGTAAATTTAGAATAAGATCCAAAAAGATGTCCAAAGCAACCGACTATTAGAAAACATTTTTTAAAGGTGAACTAAAAACGGCAAGAAACTCACCAGAATATTTACAGATGTCAACAACAAAGAGAGAAGCATATTATCAGGGAGAATCTATAACCTTTGTACATGGCTACATTCGCGTATCCCGGTTGAAACGGTATGTGTGGCGCAGAAATATTCCACGATAAACGAACGCATTTGGACCGTTTTATAAGCAGAGCTAAAAATGCACAGTTTCGGAGAATAAAAAACAATGTATCAAGAACATTATGCCCTTATTTCATGCGTTCACTGAATTACATGACGTATCTTAAAAACTACATGTGACTTGACATTGTTTTAGAAAGAAATAACGCAAATTGGCAATGGTCAGCATTGTAGTTTCGGTCAGGTACGTCTGGACCCCTCAATCTACACATGCCAAATTTTTCTGAGGTCAGCCCCGGTTCAGATCTGTACCTGTCATTTTCTTAACAGATTCAACTGGTTCAACCGTTTCAACCGGATACGCGAATGTAACCCATGTTTTGTGACAGGAGTATGTCACAATGACTGCCTACCTTTCATTACAGGTGAATGTGCCTGTTGTCTCTTCAATACATTGACACTTGTAGTTGCAGCCATCATCCCAGGTGTCACCCTTGTGGTACTGTTTGCCCTTGTACTCACAGAAACCTACACACAAATAGTACACGTACTATATAGGAAACCTACACACAAATAGTACACTTACTATAGGAAACCTACACACAAATAGTACACTTACTATAGGAAACCAACACATAAATGGCACAATTACTCTGAGAAGCCTACACACAAAAAGTACACTTACTTAATACTAATTTACACATGTATAGTGCAAAGTGGAAATTTTTCGCTTGTGGAAACATTTGCATTTTGATTCTTTAAACTGATTGTGATTTGGAATTTTTGCCTTGGCGATGGTATTGAAAGTATTATGCTCTAATATACACTGTGTGTATTTATATAATAATATATTTAATCTCTAAATGAATTTTCCCATGTGGAAAATACCATGCTAATTTCCTCAATGCAAATAAACAGGAATGTTTCTGTATCTATAATTTCAAATGAACTTATAAATAATAACACACTTCTAAGTGATCCGAAAAAGAAATTTGGTGACATGACAGTTGGGGCCCAAGAACTCACCGACATTCTGTGGAAGTCCCGTGTTGGGGTTGACCTGGGGACCAGAACCAGTGATCTTGCCAGGTGGCAGGGTCGGGACAAGGTAGGGGTTCGGATTGGGTGTGGCTCCCGGCATGAGGGTCGGCTGCATGTTGGGGGCAGGTGTAGGAGAGTTCAGACATTCTGGGATCTGGCAGCAAGGATCGTTGGGATTTGTCTTCATGATGCAGCTTGGGTCAAGGTTGCTGAAGGATGGGCACCTGTGAGGAATGTAACAGGCTGTGTTAGAATTACCCATTTTTATGCTTAAATAATAATCACAAAGCAACTTACAACATATAAATATAAACTTTATCTATTTTACAACAATTATGAAACAAGTTTTTTCAACTTAAATCAATCACTCTAAATGTTGGTCCGGATGTTAGCACACAGGGGGTCTTAATGTGGAAGTAACCCGAGTACCCAGAGAAAACCCACATGGTCGGTGACCATACCTTTTCACGTCCGATTGGGGAATATTTGTTGATATATCTCAAATTCTAACAAATATTATTCAAATGTTGTATCAGAAGGTACATATTTCATATTTGGAATTAGATATTTGACTCGTACCTGTCAAAACAGGAGTAGTAATTGGTGAGGGCATTGTCACAGCGACATTGTTTCGAGCATCCCTGCTCCCAGACCTGTCCCTGCTTGAATGGCAGACCATTGTACACACAGAATGCTGAAATTCAAACAAATACATCGAAAGAATTTAACACATAATACATTAAATATTCTTTGCTACAATTTCATAAACATGTCAATAATAACTAATCCTCAGTATTCTTATTTTTTGGAATAAATAGCCATGTTTAGGCCAAACAAAAACTTTTGGTTTCCTGTTACATGTCTGTCAGAGCAAATTTGGGTAGGTAGGTAATACATTTTATTTTTCAACTTTTATATAGCAAAGTGATCTGGACTTTTAACAGTGCTTTCTTGAAACCTCTCAAAAACACTTTAGGACGGCACAAAAAAAGTATGGTCGGTAGAGTTACTAGAAACAAATAACATTTTTTATTTAAAAACAACTCTATTGTGGAAAATTGCGACTAAGATAGGGATATTGCTCATGAAACACATGTACTGACGGTATGAAATTCAATAGAATTAACTATTTATAACATGTCATGTCATCTCTCCGCTAAGTACAACATCCTCTGTAAATCAAATGCCACTCCCATATAACTCACAACAACTTCCTCTACCCTGTAGGTGGTACTTTCACACGCAAATTCCTTCCCAAATTATTGGTAGAGTAAAACACATTTTTTATTGGTATCAATAAATCAATCCAATTCACATGAGTTGATTTCTACTGTCAAGACACTTTTCATCAAAGAAAGGACATGTGTACCTTTTTTCCAAAAATAGAAAGCATTTGCAAGATATACCTCAATTCGCTACCCTGGAAATTGCTATTCATTTTGAGAAATTCAAATATTTTAATTCCTCAAAAAATTAGCATACAGTATATTGAAAGTTGCTGCAGCAGAGGAACCCTCAGGTACGCGCTATGATGAAAATCTGTGAGGCAAGGATGCTGTGAGGTGTGTATACTCACCATTTGATGGTATGTTTGGAGACCCAGGGCTGGGGGAGACCTGAGGTCCTGGAGTTGGCGCGGTCTGGTTGAAGACACAGAGGGGAACAAAGCAACAGAAGTCGTTGGTGTCCCTCTGTAGCTGGCATTGTGGAGGAATGACAGGGAAGGTTGGACACCTGTTACACACAACATATACCCAAGGTCATGTCTTTATTCTCTGATCATTACTTCTTAATACGAATTTCAGTCTCAAGCATAACCAATTTTCTCCTCCAATACATCATAATACTAAATCCAGGCTCCGTTTTCAAAATATCCCCCCCCAAAATTCCTCCTTTTTCTCGACTTTGAGATTAAACATTCAATTTTGTTTTAATTTTTTATGATGAA
>JAUMHH010025561.1:0-10532 GCA_032359455.1 Chlamys rubida | reverse complement strand
ATATAAGATATCTTATATATCATATAAGATATCTTATATAGCATCTCATTTAATTTCTATATAAGATATCTCATATACTTTATGAGATATCTTATATACGATATAAAATATCTTATATCGTATATAAGATATCTCATATGCTATATAAGATATCTTATATAATTCGATGAAATACAGGATCGACATTGCTCCTGGAATAAATGTTAAGTTGGCTTGCCATACATCTGATGCTTATATATATTATCATTTAGCATTGTAACAACAATGTATTATACCTAGTAACGTATCCTAGTATGAACATGTAATATCACCAGGACAATACTTACACTGTACCACAAGGTTGAGGACCGACTGGGCATATGGCGTCCTAAACTTCTGAGATGATGACGTGGCATTACATGTGTACCGCCCGGCCTTGTTCCTGTTGATAGATGGTAAGTCCAGGATGTCGTTGGTCGATGAATCCCGAGGAGACCAGGTAACAGTAGGGTTGGGATTACCTACAGCTGTACAGGTACACCGGTAATTGTCTGCCTCGTTAACTGTTTCTGGACAGGCCGAGAGTGTTATGATGGGAGCATCTGTAAGTAAAAATATCTATTTAACAAGGCAAAGCATTGCAAGGTAATTCATAGTCTCCAATCGATAATGATATCCTTATTAACCCTATCTCAAGATATATCAGAATATAATCCACAGTGCCATACTTCCTGCTCTCTGTACTCCACTACCCAAGACATAATTGCATACCAAAATCCAGATTAAATGGTATCAACTTAATGTTCCAGACAATTTCTGTTTGAAAGATAAGGTGAACGGTCAACTTGCATACCAAATCTGCTTACTCCAGGTGAAATATCATAGAAAATATGTCACAGACAAACCTTTTTTTTTAAATTGATGTCAAATCATAGGTGACCGACTTTTTGGACATGATACTGCTCTATCCAAATACTCCAGGTGAGATAGTATAGAAGAAATGTTCGGACAAACTTGTGTAACGGATGGATTTCAGACGGACGCAAACCTTAACACCCTCCCCTTTCCGGATAACCTGTTTGGGACTAACGAGCAAAGTTGTCCGCTAACATATGTTAAAGCTGTTGTTGATGTTTGGTGTAAAACAAACTTAGCCTAAGACATGCCTGTGTGTATGTGGTGCAATTTTCGATGAATGCAATTTGTATCTCTGAAAACGATGTGATGCAATTAAAGTGTGTCTCTCACCACTGACATTTATGTCATAAATCTATATATAAGGAACAAATATAATTGATGCAGTTTAATAAGTAAACCTACATGTGTGAGACCTTCAAACCCCACTTGTATTTTTGTATATGGTTATTGCGTGCTTACTATGAAATAAAATTAAGTACAATAACAAAAACAATATTGACTAACACAAAATCTGTTTGTATCATTGAACATTTAAAGTTTGTCCAAGTGATAAGTCCTGTACGATAATGTTAGAACGAAACATTGACGGTGAGAATGAATTAAGAAGTTTTAATTGTAACAGTGGCACTTGCGAAAGTCTACAAAACGATACACAGTGACAAAAGCATAGTAGGTTTGCAAATTTTGCGCGTGTTCCAACACTCATCGGAATCCATTCCGTTGTTTCCGAGAAAACGTAAGGAAAAACTAACGAAGGAAGAAAAAGAAAAGAAAGCAAAATAAAGGAACGAGGTAAAGCAACCAGTCCACAAATTTCGTTTTGGGGACTTAATACAATAGAAAAACTAACTAACAATTCTGATTACTGGACACATTTTGTAGTGATTAGGAATATATTAATAAAACTTTAAAAAAATTAACGCATACCAGCGCCGGCGGATAGCTTTCGGGAGAGTTAAGATATTGTATGTGGTAAAATACATTAGCAGGAAAAGTAAGTATTTTTGTGCTGATTGCTGTACGGCATTACAAAACACCCCAAAGTACCAACGGTTGCACGTGCACCGTGGCCTGCATACGTAATCGATATTGTGCCTGCAATGCAATTTCGAAGTTATTTTAAATTGTTTCAGTTTTAAAGCCATACAGCGTTGATGTTGTTCTCTGTTGCATGCATCTAGCGCTTGTGGCTTAGCAAAGAGAAAATAAAACACATAACCCGCATTTTGTTCTTATTAGTGTAAAATAAAACGCTTTATCAGATAGCCTGGTAATCACATTCTTTATGTTAAAAGCTGTATAACCAGCGGAATATACAAAAGTACGTAGTGCACACGGAATCAACTTTGCAAATATTTAGATTATCATGAAAAACCCCATGATAAACATCGGTAAATTGCAAACCATATCTTGGTAATAAATCCTTAACCTTACTATTTCTTTTAATTAAATGGTTGATGAATGATTCAGTTTACTCTATGTCAAATATGAAGATCACTAGTGAGGTAAATTAATGAAATGAACATTAATATTCAAGAAAAAGACAAGATCTGATCTTAAAACTTATCAACCAATGATGTAATTCATACACAGTTCCCTTTTGAACCTCAATGTATACTTAAAAAGGTGGTACAATGATTCTTCGTGTAATTATCATACACAATGCAAGATTAACTTGTGTTCATAGTGGATATTTAAATTCGGCTGAGTGAGAAGTAGACATAACTATGGACACGATCCATGAAATAGCGGTAACAAACTTCATTTGAAAAATCCAAGAAGACAATCTGAGAGACAATTTACCACTGTATCCATATCGAATTACAATATGCACATAATCATAAAAAGAGGATCATAAGTAACATGTAGCAAACTTCTCATGGACAAATATAGATGTCTGCCTGGCGGAAATTTTGTGTAATTTCCAATCAACATCAAGATGGGACATGCTATGTAGCGTATTAACTCTATCCAAGATAGCTATAATTTGGCATTTTTGATTATTCATCACAATTCCGAACTAGCAGAATAATCGACTGGGACATCACGCAGTTTCTTAATGACTCTTTTACTAACTTATACACGTAAGAAGAAGAATGATACTTTACTTCAGATGCAAAATCTAAGATGCCTATCTTATGTCAATTTAGTTTTTCGGATTCATCTTGAATGGTGCAGCATACATATTTTCTTTGTGATTCCTTCTTTTCTAAGAAAAAATCATTATATATTACATTTTTACCGGTGAAATATTGAAAATTATTCATTCTATAAAAGCGATTTTTTTCACTAGTGCACAATGTCACCTTTGCTAATTTGACCAATCAAACATTGATAACAAACTACCATGAGGAAAAAATACAGGTGGTCCACATGGTCAAAGTATGGTTAGCGTAACGATATGCAGGCCTCGAGATCTGTCTGAGACATGTGCCCATTTTACTGCCCAAAATATCTAGATATGTTACCTATCAGAAAAATAAATTATCTTGGGAAAATACAACGTTTAATTCCACAGTTAACTTGCATTTTAAGGAAGTCAGCATATTATGAAGGTTAGCAATTTTAACTGTTTGATCAAAGGAAGCTCGTGTGAAATAGAAACATCGTCTCCAAGTACAAGGTTAGGCTAAGCGATGGGCAGAAAGTATGAGAACTAGGGTCATCTCTGACAGTGATAGTGATTACGTATAACTTACTTTGGTGGTGTTGATATTTGATCATCAGGATAAGTGGTGACGCAACAACATTTCCCCCACTCCCCACCATTTACATTCGGAGCTTATCAACAACGCGTAGCTATCTGATTTAATATGAAGAGGGTTATTGAATAATTACATTATGATAACAATTTCGCATACTTTGTTAAAATATTCACCAAAGAACCTACTTTATCAAAATAAGTAATTATAGGAATTTAATAATGAGGTTTAACTTCTTTTAAAATATGTGCAGAGAGGACTATATTTTGTCGCGTAAGGTTGTCTGGACATCATGTTAGTCGTACACGGATCTAGATCAGGTATTTTCAGCTTAATTTGTCGCATCGCACACTCGTTAGAGATATCAGAATAGTAGCCACACTTGTGAAACATATGTTGTATTAAGGAAGAGACACCGTTATATATCCTCTATATCTCTCGGTATCTTACCGGAAATATCCCTTTTTAATTTAAAATCTGTGTACCTATGATATTGCTTAAAACAAATGATGAGACAAATAGATATCAAAGAAATTAACAACTGCACAAAAACACACACTTAACGAAGTTTCTATAGCATATGCATGTGAATTGTGCTGCCTGTACAGATATCGAGCGGGATTTCGTTCAAATATTTGGATTCAGAGTATGTTTTTGTGTCACCTTGACATCATCTAATCGTTATAAGAGATGGAAGGCATAACATGCCTTGATAAATACTGTTGCTGTATAAAGAGAAGAGTATTTTTAAGATTAGAAGATAAACAAAATTACATGATCATGCGAGATATACGTTTGGGTGGTCGGGTGCGCAGTAGATAGCGCACTTGACTTTCACAAAGGTGGCCGGGATTATGTTCCCCTGTCGGATATGAAAAGGTATGGGGTCACCTACCTAACCACGTGGTTTCCCCAGACAAATTTAAAACACGACCGGACAGCAAAGTGTGCAGACAAACGAACAACTATCCATGTAGTGTTTAATCACATCCAAAATCTGACATGAACAGTGCAATTATGCTAAAACATTGCTTTAATATGTTGATTTTATTATGCTTTTCCTGTTTTTATAATATTCAACGTAAGAAAATAAATTGTATTTAAAATTAACATAATGGGGAGTAATATATAAAATTATAGTAACAAACACATCAGCATTATGTCATAATTTAAGTTCACCTACATTGTACATCTAATGTTATGTCCAACTCCGGAGCCGATCCTCTGGCGTCGGTGAAGTCGTTTTCAGCCCTACACTTGTACAACCGTCCGTCATCACTGCTGGTAGGTGGGTCAAAGGAGATAACCTGTGATGTCTGGGGAGTGACCGGTGTACCGTCCCTGTACCACATGTACCGTGTGGTGGATGGGTTACCGGCTGTAGTGTCACAGCTCAGACGGCCTACATAAGTGTCTCTGGCCAGCCAGGGGAACAGGTCAGTTACCGTCAGGGCATGGATCCGAGGGGCATTTGTTCAGGCAGGTAATACAGGTCTTTATTTACGCACAAAGGAAGGGGAAAATACTTAAATTACGGTTTATATGTATTATGTGAGTCTCCAAAACACATTCCTGGAGGTTTTATTGATACAATAATATAATTCGTTTGATAATTAGCTGCCCTGACATAATGCACAACTAAATTGCACAAAACTTCAAATGTAATGTGTATGGTTAGTTATGAATCAAACATGAAATCTCAAAACAATTTCAGGAGAAAGACGAAGTAATTATTTAACGTTATTTACAACTGTGTTATGCACATAAACTGGAAAATGGTTGTATATTGTCATATCGAACAACTTTTTAAACCACGTTACATGAAATAGTCACTATTTGATCCAGTCCCGTCTAATTCAACGAACGAATATATATATGAGATAGAAAAGAGGGGGATTCCAGGTTATATTACGTTGAAGTGTTTGACATTTTAAACGATAATTTAAAAACTGGAAAAAGATGATCCAAATTTGCATTGTTTTGTTTGAAAACGACATTCCTGTTTCTTAATCAAAGCAAAGATGTACCAGACACTTTCACCAATTACTCGTTTAAGCTCTAATCATACTTTGTCGGTATATAGCCCCGTTGAACTATTGTGGTGCAAACCTGGGACAACCCTGGGTATACTAGCGAGTCAGTATTGAAGCCAGGGTAATCCGTGTTGATCCTGGGTGTAATGCCGTGACAGTTTGACTGGAACTTTAGAAAAGAAGCGATTAGTTTAAGAATTTACCAAATGTCGCATTATCAATTATACTAACATATGGACTTTTTATCCAAAAAAATAATATAGCAAAAATATATAAAAATGGTAAAAAAAACTATTCTAAAATGTATTAAAATTTCTCCAGATAAGAATATCAAGTGGAATTTGGGAAACCCATTGTGCTTTGTAAACCCTGATGTAATAATAACTCGTCATACTTTAAATGCACTTCACACAAAAGGGCAATGACTACCACTGCATACTTATATTTGACGTTGAAGGCCTCAGTATGAGACCTGCTGATCAATAGTTATATACATACAGTAACTGCCACAGTAGACTTACAGTAGACATTGAAGACCTCTGTGTGAGATTTCCTGAAGCCCTGTACAGGATGAGTAGCTACACATGTACAGTTGGCCCCGTTATATAAAGGTGTCAGACGTATCCTCAGTACAGAGACTGCCGTGTCTGCTGTGTTGGCTGGTGTAGAGGTAACGCTACGACCTGGACATGTCCATGTCAGACTGGCTAGTGGATTACCTCCTCTTATACTACATCGGAGTTCAATGTCGTCACCATCATACACAGGATCACTGTTACCGGTCACTATGACTGGGTTAATCGGTGGATCTAAAGACAAAATGTATATGGGTATTAACATGTATTTAAAGAGCTACAAGCTGTATTTTTCATTGATGCAATTATCCGATGCTGATCAGTTGAACTAATTTTGAAGTAACTGGAAACGAATAGCTTAGCTGAACACTTTTGATGTTATACTGGCTCAGGGTGTTCTTATGAAGAAACCTTTTATTTTGCATAAACGTCGTTAATCGGTTTCAATATTAAATACTATTTTGGGTTTTTTCGAAACGATATTTCTGGCGTGACCATCGGATCACAACATTACTCTTCAATTACATGTCGACTGTTTATGATATTTCTATAATTGTGAGACTCAATGCTTTATATTGTTTATAACATTTCTCTACCGGTCTTTTTATTTTACTATATGACCATTGCGATCTAATTTTGTGAGAAAACATTCTACTTTTTGCCCACTATTAAATAGCACAACTCTGATAGAGATTCAGAACGGCCAGAACGGCCGCAAAAGAACGTCTTAAATCCCTGATCCTACGTATACGTTTGATGTCCATAACATTCATCTTTATTAATTCTATCTTAAGATAGATACACGCAGTGTTAATTGTGAAGACAGCCATTTCAACTTGTATTGTGTGAAGTTGTGAACACATCTACAGATTATCACTTTGATGTGCCGCTAGAAAACAAAATTATGCTCTCTAAGATATCGCTAAGTATGCTAATATACCAGAAAAATGAACGTAACACACACACAGAAATAATATGTCACACTAGAAAAGAGTAGATCCTCTTGGATGATTGGTTAACCTAGAACCATCTTTGTGATTTTTTTGGATATTTGCTTTATGTTTGAATGCGTTGATTTATCAGTATCTGCGAATGTTTTTCTTTCCAATTTCGTTATCTGCGCAATACTTATTAAAACATTTGAAGATACATTTGTTTGTGTACGACTAATTTGACATTGTTAATATAGTTAAATTTGCGTTCAAAAACTGAATTTACTGACGGTATGATTCAATGGCATATGGATACCTAAACAAAGGGGGATGTTGCATTGCGGCGCATGATCGATTTTATAATATAATGGATTGGCATGAAATTCATATTAAAAAAAAAAATTCTTAAAAAGAGCAAAGTTGCAGCTACATTGCTCTCTACAATGATTGTTAGAACGTCCATGACAAATGTGCATTTTATGCATCATATGTCTAAATAAACAAAAATAACAAACTTCTACTTCCTCTTCCAAATTACAATATTTTTAAAAACCTTTCTGATGGTATATAGCAACTGACCATATGTGACCACAGTACAAATTACATCTTTACTCATTATCGGTAATAATATAAGTAATTTTTGCTTTTTGTTTTTTTTGAGTGACATGATAACTATGATTAAAGTTCTGATTCATTAACTTTTAACATTGAAAACTATCTTTATGTATTTGTCTTTCTTGCATGTAAATCATGTACAGATGATTCACTGGATATGCCAATTGTGTTGGACTTTTTTTCTTTATTCTCCTTGGGACGACCACTGATACACAACCATAAAACAACTTTGTCTAAACTTTGGTACGGAACATAATTCCGAAAAAAGTAAGAGTTTTAATAAATCAAAACGTGGGCCCATGTAGGGGCAAGTACGCGGGAAAATTAAAGAGGACTGTTGCAGTGCTTCATTAAAAAAGTGCATCCTTGGTTTCAAAAGATTTTGGTATTGTTCGTTATCAGACAAATGACCAGTGAAGCGTATGCACACAGAGGTATATACTTACAGGATGGTAATATAAAGTCGACTTTGATTCGGCTATGCTATGAGCGTCTGTAAACTTAAGTGATATATATGCATGACGAATCCAATCGATAAATCGACCTTGACATACTTTGTTGAATACCTAGTCATACATGTACGAGACTCTTTGGCCCCCTAACCTCGATTCAGGACTGGACTGGTAGAATGGACAATACATATTGTGACAATAAAGCCAACCAAATTTAGATAAGCTAACAGTGGTGGTCCCGAGGAAAAAAGAAATTCGGAAAATGGGCATATCCAGTGGATCATTTGTGCACAATTTTCGATTTCTCGATGTGAGGACGTGACATTACATGGATTCGACATATATTTGCATGGCGGGTGTCATCGATGCAGCAGAAGACTCTTACCTTCTGGTTATTTTCTCTAAGCCTCAATGTTAATCCCTTCTTTGTTCATATTCTGTAATATTTATTTTAAGTTTCGGATTTTGTTGACACTTCGGTATTCTCTTTTTTCCATTCTTTTTACAAGGAAGTTTAACTATTGAACCTTTCCGATTTCTTAAAATTAATTGAACTGATCGAAAACAAACTGATGTTTCAAATATGTTTGCTGCCACTCCAGCCTCTGATCAGTTGAACACAATCTATTTTTTTTTCTTCTCCAAAATGGTTGCATAGACGGACTCAAAGTGAACGTTTCTCGGAATGTATAGATGCAAAATGTGGATATTTGAAGGGATTATCTTCCTTGTTCGTCAATCTCATAAATCTAGCTACACTGACATAATATGTAACAAATTGCAATTAACATGTTTCACAATACCGATTTGTATTATCAGGTGGAAGTTATTTGCCCTCTGTGATGTAAGTATAATTACATGTTATATCCTGTAGTTTTAGGGCTTTGTTTTGCTTTTCTGTTTTGTTTTACTTCGGATTTTTTCATTTCATGTCCGGTTAAGCTGTCGAAAGAAACCAATTGGTTATATCTTATACAAACTTCAGTGAAATGTCTTTATCAGAAAAATACATGCCATTTTTACTTTTGTTTTTGTTTTTTTTATTTGTTACAACAATGCAAATATATCAAATTAAAAAAAAAACATTGTTACTCCCTCACATTACCATTAATTCATTCATCATACATTCAATGATAATCAACTGCAGAATATGGCCATAGTACATATCACTTATCTCCAGGTATGGTTTTTAAGTAATTATATGTATTTGCATATCTAATAAGGACTGCATTTTACACTTTGCAAATATTTTGTATCAAAGCCAACTTAAAGTACAGTTAAATTATGTCTGTTATATTTAAGCATTGTTTAGACGTTGTTAAGATGTGTCGGAATGTTCAATGAGTTTCACCATATGTTTTCAAAAATACACGTTTATGTAAGGATATTCTATAGATATGTGTATATATTTTGGCAAAGACAGGGTTTAAACAATATAAATTAATCTTTCTTATTTTTTTCCATTCAGTATTACATTTCAATGAAAATAAGTCGCCTTTACCAACAGTATAATCTGTGTCCTTGATAAGATTCTTAAATTCTTATGGTGGAATATACTGCTCTAAATTATTTCGTAAATAATTAAATAAACTTCATTTCATGTACTGCTGAACTGTATATGCTTCATAAATATTACTTCTGTGGAATTGTACTTTGTTATGAATATTTTTTCCAAGCAAGATGATCTACCAATTTAAAGATGACTGGAGAGCTAAGTCACCTGACTCTGAAAATGACCTCTCCTAACCCAATAATTCTGGTATATTATAAGTGAGTTTGAAGATCAATACTTACTTATGAATATTGCCCAGGCGAGTACAATTTCACAAAATGTGACTTATAGGTAAATTGAACTTTAGTTATATCCGATTGGAGTATTACATAGCTTCTCAATTATGCGTAAAGCAACCTACCATTACG
The DNA here is from genome assembly GCA_032359455.1 of Chlamys rubida. NCBI lineage: Eukaryota > Metazoa > Mollusca > Bivalvia > Pectinida > Pectinidae > Chlamys > Chlamys rubida. The sequence goes on along the minus strand of JAUMHH010025561.1, from coordinate 406 downwards.
TTATAACATTCAATCGAATGCATCGCAAATTACATGCGACTTTTTAAGAGTATGAGAAACAGAATACAGGTCAGTGAGCAAATCGAGTAAGACACATTTAAGCTAAACATTTTGTTGAATATACAATTATACTTGCATCTGACATTCAGGGAATCTTGCCAGACTTCTGTCCAACATTTTGCATACGAATTATAAATCTTACTTACATCTGATATTGAGAGCTACATCTCCCGACCGTATATTTGTAGCAGTACTTCCTGTCCATCCACCGTCTGATAGACAGTACACCGTCCGTCCGTTGTCCTCCTTGGACGGTACATAAGACAGAGCACTGGTGGTTGTCTGGGCGGAGTTCTGAGTGTCATGTGACACACTGATGTTGGCAGTGATCTGCTGTGGCTGACCA
>JAUMHH010025560.1:0-24773 GCA_032359455.1 Chlamys rubida | reverse complement strand
TATCAATGACATAATATTGTGTTATCAATGACATAATATTGTGTTATCAATGACATATTATTGTGTTATCAATGACAATATATGATGTTACCAATATCATTCTATTACGTCACGAATGACAAAATACTCATTGTATTACGTTACCAATGAAAATGTATATGATGTTACCAGTAATATGATATGATGTTGTTACTGATAGCATGATAGTATGCTACCAATGACAAGAGAGTACCGATAACATGAACTAATGGTAACAATGATGTGTTATATTGCCAGTGACGTGGTATAAAGTTTTCAATGACATGAAATGATATCATACCATTAACAATATGATATTGTGTAACCAATTAAATTTTATTATGAAATCTATAACATTACATTATGTTGCCAATGAAAAAAAAAAATCATCAATAACATGATATTATTTGATCAATTAAGTAAGATTATGCCATTAACAGCACGCTATTGTGTAACCAAATATTATGTTTCTAATAAAATCATATTATGTCATCAATAACATTATACTTTGTTGCAAATAACATTTACATGTCATCAATAACGCGATATTTTGTGATAATGTTTTACAATGTTATGATACTATATGTTACCTTTAAATTTTCACATAACATTCGTGTGATGTGTATCAATGCACTCATACCATATTTTGTCATATGTTACTGGTGCAAAATTGTCTTTTGATAGCCTTGATTGTAACGTCGCATATAGAGTGTAATTCAATATGACAATAGCGGTAGCGTCATAGACTTCCAGATGGCTTCGATAATGAACTAACGGTTGTCAGAGAATATTCACAAACATTTTTTGTTGGTTTGGTAAAATTATTATTTAGTTCGTCTTAATTTACTAAGTAATATGATATCAAAGTCGTCCAAACGTTTTCATTTAGCCTAGCATATCCTAGCATATCCTTGATATAAAACAATCACTTATAGACGTCATAAATCTCATACAACAATCCGTTGTATCTTCTCTTTAACAAAGTCTATCAATATTTGATTTTTCATGCCATCGCCAATGTAGGATACTAGTGTGATATTCCGATCGAATGCCCTCTTACGTACTACATAGCAAGGTATTTTTGGCCTGAAGTGTATATGCTTTACTTATAGTACATACATATGTACGTATCTGGACACTGTCTCACTCTGTAGATTATCCGACCCCTCTTGAGAGACAATGCCTGTAGGTTTCTGGCGGTCATTAACCAAGTTCCTGACCGGCAGAATCACGTACGGCTGTAGGATTAACCATTTTGATGTATTCCATATTGAGAACGAATCCTCCTGAATAATCAATTACTGTAGCGCTCTTTGCTCTATCCAGCAATATATAGTTGTTTGTTAATTATTTATCTTACGTATGATAAGCATGATACGTTATCGACGTATGAATTAGTATAAAATTCTCCTTAAAAATAGCGATTGTAGTCATGTCCGTTATCCATATGTTTAATATCAATACAAAACATACTATTTCCGTTAATTAGATAACAGAGATAGAGAAGCGTCTCATATTTGATGGCCGGTATGTTCTACAAACACTTACTGATAAGGAATGATAGATATGTTTTATTACCAGATTATAACAAAACAGCACCAATAATCCTGTGCTACCACGTGCAGTACGTTGGTCTACCCTGTCTCCACTGCAACATAGACGGTCTTCGTTTCATCGTTTCTCGCTGGAAGCACTTATTGACATCATTCGTCTGGTTTTAGCAAGAATTTGTACCAACATGAGATCCCAGACCTCGACTATTGACAATACGCTTGCACCAAGGAACAGTCCCATGGATCCACCGATATCACCTGTAAGCAACGGACATACGGTAAATGTACTTGTTTTAGCGGATATACTATTTTAGAGGTCTTCGCGGTGTAAAACGAATGAGCCTACATGGCAGCGGGTACCAATTAACAAATCAAGATGCAAAAACATATCTAATATTTCGATATGTGAACGTGCCAAGCTCACACAAGTTACTGCACCTTAAAAGTTGCTATTTGCTACACTATATCAAAACATAAGTACACTACCTCATACAACTGTTTCGTCCTTCCAGCAATCATAGGTGATGCTAGGAGCCGAAAGAGTCTGAGATTCAAATAAGTCTAAACTACTGCTAAAACAGATGGGTGGTGCGCAAAACTTTATCATTTATTGCAAAATTTATATTTAATTCTAGAGGTTAATTCTAATTCCAGTCCAAATTAATTATGAGTAAGGTTTAGTAAAAGAACCCGAGACTATAAAACTAAGAAACGATTTTGGTTTACCTTTTCTCATGATAAAGCCGCCAATATCAATCGTTGCTGTTTTGAACTCGGACCATAACATTTACAAACCAAACATTTGTGTTAGACACATTATGATGAGGTTATCCAAGACTTTCTTAGAAGAAAGTTTGCCTCGACTCCCCCATTAAAACGACCCCCACCGAATCAAAGAAAGATCCGAATTTATTTTAAAAGACATTTTCGTGGGTCCAACGTTTCGTGGTTTCCCGTCAAAATACCATTTCATGGCTACATTAATTCGTGGATTACGATAACCCACTTAAATGGCGAATTGCTTTACATCAAACTTGCAATTACTTCGTGGACATGTCATTTCGTGTATGACGATTACCCACGAAATCGACGAAATAAAACCCTCACGAAAATTAGTGACTTCACAGTAAGTGTAAGTGTTACACGGGCCCAATTAGTTATAACCGTCGAATTACATATTAATGCATCAATGTATTCTATAAACTCATAAGATATGTAGCTTAGGCGAGCAATCATTACGCATATAATTCGAGACTTGTCATCCATTCCATTGATAATATCCAATTAAACAAAAAATATTTCGTGATACGTATTGTTCACTCAAAGTAATTTTGTTTAAAACCGAATAATTTAATTGGATTTCTACATTTATTGATATAATGATATGTGATGCAAACGATATACTTACAAATCAAGGCAAATATATCATATGCTTCTTGTTGGTTAATTTCCTCATAGCTCATCTGTCGGTAGAAGATATCGAGCTGCAAGAAGTTATTTCTGAAAAACAATACGAAGTTATTCCCATAAAATGTGTGACTTAAGACTAATTACTAGGTACTGTACCCTTACTGGTATCTTTTTTTGCACTGATAATTTCAGAATCTGTCATATCTGCTTAACATTGGTAAATTTGTTTTCTAGTCAGTAATCAGTATTTTCTAATGATTTTAAAACAAAAAACCGACACGCCAATTATAAATCCTTGAGAGGCCTCGGGTTTTCTCCAATTTCAAAAATCGTTGGTTGGAATTTGCCCATACTACACCACTTGACATGAAAAAGTATTTTTATCTTTCATGAATCCTGAGGGATTGACGATAACGTTTTTTCTTCTTTTTAATCGTTGTTAAAATTATGTAACCAAAGTGACCACACACAGAATTATAGCCCATAGTCGGAAACAGTGTATGGATTAACGGACAGTGTTTTCTAGACAATAGCGAACTAAAACCAAGAAATACAAAGAAGGAAGCTCATATTCCAAAATTACGTATATCCATGCAGAGAGGCAAATATTTATTTCTGTAACACGGCATTTGATTGGTCAATCGAAATAATTAGCGACGGTGCAACCACAATATACCACCGTTCAAAATACTGGAGGGTTATCCCCTTAATTTTGAAGCATCATACGGATATTTCTTCCATTATGGATCTTAATTGTCAAAATGTCAAAAGAATTAGAAATCAATATGTAAAGTGTTCCGAAACATGTTGAAATGCAGGGTAAGGGGAAGAGTGCCTATATAACTCTTTATGACACCACACTTTTACAATTTTAGATACAACAGATGATATATAATTAAATAATTATTTCCTGTAAACTGTAATATAATCAGTTCTAGCTACAGGGTTACGGCCAACCGCGGGGACTGCTAGTCCACCAACAGATTTAGCAACCCTGTGATGTAAAATAAACACTAGACATGCACCTTATCTAAAAAGTTATAACCGTCGTTTATACACTGTACTCTGTCGAATAAAATCAATTTTATAGCAGCCTACAAAGGATAATTATATTCAACAAGCTTACGGCTTAATCATACTCACTTGATAAAATCACTATCTATTATGATGGACTCTTTGAATGCTCTTGCGTCGACTATGAATGCCTCGAGTGCGTCCAGAAACAGTGCGTCTTTGTTGTCAACGATCTGTGACATTTGACACATGTTCCGTATTTCTGAGAAAGTGGAACGAATTTCTATTGCGACATCTGAAATGTTGCGAAGAAGCCGAGATTCATTCATGTATTCATAATATTCCATCGAATCAATATCCTCTACGACTATCTTCCACATTTCTAATACATCTTCTTCCAACCGATTGACCCAGTCAATTAAATTTGTTTCCCTAACGCGGACATTTTGGAAAAACATCTTGAACTCAGTCATCCCGTCCTGTATGCCCTGTGACGTCAGCAATTCAACAATGGCCATTTTTGTAGCATTCTCGTCGTGTATATACTGCGATATGTCCCATAGAACGTTGTTTAGCGGGTTTAAAAATAGAGCTTCTGTTTTGTCTAGTTCTAATTCTAGTGATTTTAAACTTTGCAAGATATTTTCCATTATTGCTGAATATTGAGACCATATGCTATTGAAATATTCTAATCGTTTTTGTAAGATCCCAATCGGCCATTCTATTGTATCGAAATAGAACACACTTCTTGCAAAAACAAAATTGCGCATGTAGTATTTGAACTCCTCTCTACAGTAAAACATCCGATCTTCATCCAAAGTCGAATTATAAAAAGCAACATCCGAGAGTTCCTGTAGCCACTCCAATCGTTCAATAGTTTTGTTCAAGTATAGGCCGTACCTTTGCCCGTACCTGACGGCATAGCTATTATGGACGCGGGCTTCCATAATAAGATGCCTTGGTGTTGCTGGTCTATTGAAATGTCGCCCTAGGCCTTCAAACGAATAGTTAAAAATAGGAGCACCCAAATCATAAGCATTGATGAGCGTGGAATAATTGTCGAATGCTAGGTTTACGATTGCCTTTCGATTTTCTAGCATGAGTGTCGTGGTCTCGTGCATCATAAGCCTCGCGGAATGGTCAGTAAAGTTTTCATTAGCCAGCATCCTAATTCGACTTTCAACAGTTAAGATATACTCAGCGTACGCCAAGGCAACTATATGAATGGTCCTCTCTTCCATAGCGTCCCTTGCACGTATGAAATTCTTCTTGACGATGTATTCTTGAAATCTGTATAGAAACTCCTTTTTGGAATAAATGTCAAATGTCTCGGAATAACTGTCATTTACCATCATACTGAGAATATTAATCATGGTAGAAAGGTTATCCAACAGTAGATGTTCAACGTCATTCAGTGTTTTTTCAAAGTTCTTAGCCAGGGTCACTGTTCTTTCAAATGTGGAATTTTCCATCCGTGAAGTCACTTCAGTAGCTTTCAGTAGTTCGGCCGACAAAACCGCTGTAAGATAATAATTATGGATGTTACGTCTTCCGTGTGTCGATTAAATGTGAATAAATATACTTGATACGAACCATGGCGGTTTCAGAAACATTAATATCTACCCTTGAAGGGAGTATTGGAAGGTCTATAACGTTTGATGAATAACCCCTATAGCCAAGCGGGAGTTTTATTGACGTTAACAGTACACTGTATATGAATGTAGCAATACGTTTTCTTTTATTTGCAACAAGTAAGGTATTTTTAGTTTCTCTTCCTAAAGATAATTATAACTATTATACTTATAAGAAAATTACATATTTCTTTTCAGTTTTTAATTTCTATTAAATAAGTAAAAAGGTATGTCTATAGTTTTGGGACGTTTGTTGTTTTTCATGACTGACGGAGTATAGTCCACACAGGACATATATGGGCAAAGAGTGCAAACATAGACAATAATGTATCTATATAACGTGCAGCAAAATAAGCGATTTACTCTTATACACATATTGGACCCGTAAATATATATCAGCAAATGTGACGTTGTTTACATAAATACCTTTGTCGTTGTTGTGAAGGAACTTATTAACAGCGTACTGAGACGTGGAGGCATACGAGATGTCCGGCTCGTACAGAATGAAATTGCAAGGCACAGGGCAGTCACATTGAGTATCATGTATACTGGGAAACTCATCTGCAAGACGACAAGATGATACAGTCAATGGTAATGCAGATGATGTCATGTCATGTTTATTTACACGTCAGTTGTATATTCTCTAGTTGAAGCATTGAAATACAACTACATTTACAACAGATAAATTGTAAAAAAATGTAGCTCTGATTTGTTTTCTTATAATCACCGTTCTGTTGCTGTTATCATTTTTTTAATATACTTACACATACATGTATGCATATACGAATAACTATTTAGAGTATGGTATAATTTGTATTCTTTGAAAGAAAATGTTTCGAAAACCTATGATCAGGAAGCAAACTTCAGTCTATTATGAAAAATTACGTGAACAATTACATCGATTTTTATAATTTGCCAGTTTGGTTACACTCCAGTCATAGCAGTGAGAGATGCTATCAAATTCGTGTAACAAACAGGCATGCTACTAGACGAATTTGAGGCTTTGGCATAAACTATCACGTTACTCTATTAAGGAATAGTCATAGCACGATGAAGAGATGGTAGGTGTTGCTACTGTTTATTAAAGATAAGGAGTTCCATTCTATGTCACATAGTGAAGGGACATTAATGCTCGAGTCGGTATACATATCAGTGGTATGTTAGGATTGACACAATAAGTAAGAAATCTTTACAGAAACAATAAAGTGTCCGTTGTCTGTGTCACACAACATACCGATCAGTGGCTTTAGACATTTGAAGTACTCGTATAGCGTGCACACCGGGGGATCACCTGGAACAAAACGTTCAGAGAAATAATATTTTTAAAACATTTTATTTGTAACTGTCGTCAAACAATATTTCCTTCATCATAAAAACTCTCTATCGAAATATTTCAAATGCATTCCGCTCACTTATGTGTAATTGTCATCAAACGATAATTGCATTAACGAAGAGTAAATCTTAAAATGGAAATATCGCAATGGAATTTCATTTTCTGCATTGTAACTGACGTCGAATATCAATTGCATCAGAATGAAATATAATTTTATGGTGGCAATATTTCAAAAACCTTTCTTTAAAGAAATGAAATTGTCACCAAACAATAATTGCATTAGCATGAAGTATATTTTCACTGAATTTATAGGTGATTTATATTAGGCATAATGATAGAAACTAATGTTGTTTCCTCGTTGATAATAATGATTGATATTAGTAAATTGTGATTATGTAAAAGTATAAAAATGGGAGGATTTCTTTTAATCGGCTGGATATATTTGATATAGAAGCTTGACTCGTGTCAAGTGCTCATTAATACAGTTCTAATATGCTACATCTAATTGACTTTAAAAGCTATTCTATTTTATTTCGAACACTAAATAGCGTTTTTACAGACTACCTGTGACAACTTTGACCTCGTGAAACATTTATTAAAGTTTCCAGAAGAAGATAATATGTTTAATAAAATCATGATACATACCGTTTTTATGTAGCATGTAGGTGTGGCGACAACCACATCTCGACTTGGCTAGGGAAGTCAGACAGTCCATCTGACAAGCGTCCATCGAAAACGTATCTACATACTCCAGTGTGTGTTCTCTACATCTTCCGTGCGGGCGAGGCAGGTTACTTATCTACAATACATATCCTACACTTTCCACATGTGTTAATATATTAAGGATGCCTGTCCCACTACCGACAAAACACTAAACAAATCCATTATAGCTTTTCTTGAAAACGTCATTTTGACAAAAAGAAAATTGTAGTGATTTTGTTTCTTTAATCTTCATGAACTTCTAGTGAAAGTTCCGCAATATGTGGGTTTCAGAAAGGATTTATCAAAGCTAAAGTCACGGAGGAAGTAGAGGTTTCAACGCACGTATCTATTTTGGCAGTGGTACGAGGATTCTTAAATATGAGTCTCGCATATGCTACCGTGGTAATGTACCACGAATATTCAACATGAAAAAAAAGAAACAAGAAAACTAAGGAAACACATTTTTCGAAATCAATGTAAAGGTAGAAAAGAATATTTAATTGAGACAGTCTTTGACAGTTGGGATGTCTTTGAAAGGTAACATCATAAAACGGTGACCACAGAAGTGTAAAAATGAAAAGCTACCACAGTTTTAAATCAGGTTACCAATAGGACCCAGCCATTCACAAAAACATAGATTTAAGGTTATTAAGGTTATTTTAGGAACCTATAAGTGGTGTAAAGATACTTACGCGGAACACCTTGACACCGACGAACACGTGAGCACCGGTGGACACCGCCTGACCCAGCGCGTGCACACGCGGTACCTCTCCATTAGCGTGCAGTAACATCTTCACCCCCGCGGCGTCATGGGGGCCAGGCATATACTCATATTGTTCCACGTTCAAGGTCAGTCGTAGGCCGTTCTCCACCCCTGTACATAACATATTTATACCACTTATATACAATACAATTTTTGTTTCATTTTTTTTATAAATAATAAGGTCATTTGCAAAGGGTTACATGCATTTTACATTTGTTTTGAAATAAAAAAAGGTGTTTTCTAACGTACAAATTATAACTACGCTTATGGGCATTATCGTTGCATATAAAAGTCACTATGGGTAATGTATATTGTTCATTTGTCTAGATTGTTTAATAATGCGGAAAATATGACCAGGGAAATCGGAGGGCGTGGACAACACATGATGGTTAATTACCCCGTGATGTACTCAATATAAACTGACCAGAAACAATGCTTTATAGATTTTCTAAAATTCTAAAAAAAATAAATATTAATCCTATATGTACGTGTGAGGATTCCAAATGATGACACGAAGGGGGTGACAAAGTGGGGACTGGAGGAGGATGGGGGTAAATGATAAAAGTGAAATATTCAAAAATAGATTTGAAAAACAAAATCTGCAATTTTTACTCTTACGTCATTAGACAAATAAAACGTCAAACGAACGATTCCTGTTTTGAAGATGTAGTTTGTTCTCCCTTGAACTCTGTCAAAATGTTAAGCATTGCATTTGTTAGCACTGCACAATAATGGAAAGTGTTTCATCATTGCAATTTAAAGCTTTGTAACTGCACTCCACTGTATTCAATATTCAAACGCATTGCCGACCGTGGATCTACACCAGCTGGTATTATATTGAATTGCTGGATATTTGCTTCAATAATGCCTCTGTTAACGTTATTGACACGAATCATTTATTGCACGTTTGATGGACTTGAATAATTGTATAGTTTTTATTGTTTGTCGTCGATTTCGGATATTGTATTTGAGCGTTGACAATGTGGTACATTGCATGTGCTGATACGCATCTATTGATCGCGACATGCATTTGATTAGGGAAAATGGTAAATCTATACACTATTATTGGTAAAATATGACCAAACATACGCCACAATGAATTTCACAATCTACTTCTGATTACATTATCGGCAAAATTTCCTAATAATTAATCTCATAAGCTATGAACGGTCCTAAAATCATATCATAATGATAATATTATTACCACAGAGACTTCAGTTTATATCCGATACTGGTTGAATCGCGTGTTTATACAATGAATGTGGGCATGTGTACCAAATAACCCAAATCCATTCGTACCAGTGGGGGTATGTTGACATTAATTTGATGACTTAATTGATATAATTGCAAACAAGAGGAGCAATGATGTCACATCCATCAAACTGTTTGCCACATTGTCATATAATTATTTACAACGTATCCACAGAACGTAATAATTTGACCACACATTTGCAATTAGGCAATTTACATACTCCACTAAACGTCCAGACATATTCGATAGAAAGTGATATGGAATGTGTATGATATGCATTGGACTTTAGTCGGTATTAAGTGGGACATCACTATGGCTAATGAACTGCAATTAGACCAGGGGAAAACTCTCTCGATTTTATCGTTAATTTCATTATCTGAAGTTAATCTCAATTTGCATTATCACTAGATAGTGGAGTGGTTAGTTGTCCAAACGATGTCACGGACGGCGCCATGATTGACAATGGCTACAGGCTATATAAAGTCTTAGTCCATATTTGTGATACGGAACGCTAGGAATTTGTATAAAGGCTTTATCTATCATGCATGGGAAATTGCAAAATTAATGCAAAAGTCGTTAGGCAGATTCCAATAACTTTGAGACAAACAGGATTGGCATTGATTTTTAATCTGTCATAATAATTGTCTTTTGATCAGCAAATGCAAGTTGGTGTACTTAGTATTCATCGGTTAATTACAATACGGACAATTTTAAACCAGACGGCCGTCTGGTTCAGGAAGGTTGAATTCAAGGTGAGGATATGATCCTTCGTGAAAATAATTAGCGGTTAGAGACGAACTGATGGATGAGCAACGATAGCGTCAAGTATGTTTGGCAATTGTGCAAAAAATATAAGAGAAATATTAAAACGAAACCCCATTTAAGAGGCACATACACATTGTAAGCTATTGCCACTTCATAGTTCATACTTCATAACGCGTTGAAATATCGTTTTATATATTGCGCGTGCAGAACAGTATACTTCTAACATTGTTTACATTCCATACCAGGGCACCTTTTCACGATGTCGTTATCATAATCAAACTGTGGGCGTGAGCTCAAGGTGATATTTGTTCTGGTGATAATAAATACATATTTCACATTTCTTTTTTCATAAATTTGATATCTGATAGTGCTACATGATTAAAACGAGTTAAACGAACGATGGTTTGAACACGGAATCACTGCCTGACCATGATAACTGTCCAAACAGTGTTGTGGGAAAGGGATCTTTAACATACTCCAGGACAATTCCACCCTGGAACAATCAACTGTGGATAGTCCCTTTTCAACACCATTAAGGTTTGCAACATATCACCATGGGACTACTGAACTTTAGAAAGAACAGGACGTTCAATGGAAGGATGAAACAAAGAAATTGAAAATGAAATCAAGTAACAAATTGAACTCATTACCAACGGACGAGATGTATTGCTGGTTTCTCCCCTCGTTGAATGTGTAACATACACCATGGTCGGTAAGTGTAGTGTGGAAGTCGGCCGTGGTACACGGCAAACCCTTCCAGAAACACCTAAAACAATTAAGATTATTCACTTAAGTTTAATTATAGATGACTTTCGAATACTTAATATTTTAAATATCAACGAAGAATGGCTCTGATTGTTAGGTGTGATTGTAATGTTAATAGTTAAAAAACGGCTTTCTAATATTTTACTATTTTAGTAAAGTTTGAAACATTATAAGCTTATTCGCGTCATTTTCCGTACGAACGACTTTTTATCTCGTTCGTAGGACTTTTTGCTCGTTTCAACGACTTATTTCTTTTTTCATTTATAAAAAAAATGGCGCAAATAAGTTTTAGTAGAAACATGTAATTAAAACACATGACAAAGCTTCGGAGAAACATGTAATCACAATTTGGGACTCGTGTTGTCATAAACGCATACACACAACACGGGACAGAGGGTGACAGAAACTCGATATCGTAACGGGAAACACAGGGTGGTCATAAACATGTAATCATAACAGGTGTACACAAGGATTCAGAAACATGTCAACAAAATGTAAAACAAACGGTTTTTTTATTTGCTTTACCTGTAACATATTTCACCATATCTTACTTTTATTTATTTGAAGATCTGAACAGCCTGACCATATAATACAGTTGTTAACCTGAAATATGCAACGAAGTTTGTACCTGGTAATGAAGTCTTCTTTCTGATGAGCTGATTGGAGAAATAAATCTTCAAGTGTCAGATTCTGGTCATTAAATCTGGCCAGGTCGTTTTCATTAAATGTATCCGGGTGCGTGTACATGCTCTCCAACAGGCGGTATCTATTGAGTTGGTTGGATATACTTGCCCTTGAAAAGAAAAATGGTAAAAATAATTTCGTTAAATTTATATTTTAATGACGTAATAGTCCATATTTTCCATATGTCTTGTAGCTGCCCGGTGATTTTTTTCAAGATGGCTTCTCTGATCACGTGGTACCTTAAAGCAAACATTATTATCCAGTGATCTACTTATAGTATATTCTTTTAAAAACGAGATGCTATAATAACACATTTAAATACATTATTTGTAACAAATAGCAATAAACAAAAGTGTGTAATAAATTAGAATCCAGTTGCAGTGTTTTTGAGTTGCTATAATGTTTAGAATAGTATGCCGTTGCTTTGCGACGGTAGAAAGGTATGAGAACGATTCGCAATGATTGACTGAACAACCCAAGGTTCATTTTATAATGCCAAAACACTGCATCGTCACTTAGTTGAGATGAGAGCTTTTCCAGTGAAATGGTTTTGGTTTTGTTTACCAGAGAAGCAGACAGGGAATGCATTACTGAAAGGAGGAAAGTAGTTAAATGAGAAACCTAACAGGGAAAACCAGGGTGGAACCAATAAGGACACCAGGTCGATGTTGTATTCATCACTTTCAACAATGTACCGAGGCAAAATGACCAGAGGAAAACTAAGGATTCTGCAGTGGACTCATACTGATAATCCCTCACGATCATGCAGTGGGATACTGCAGGCCAATAACTGACACCGAACCTGTAAGGGTAGTCTCTATTAAAACACCCACGCTTTACTATGTATAACAATATATACACCTTAGACGTATGAAAAACTTGATCGATCTGTTGAAATATTTAACCCGTAAACAAACTGCAAACTGCATACTGTGACAAGCCATGTTCATCTTAATCAATATAATTGCACCCGACTTCTAAATGTTTAAAGTATAAGCTGAACTTTGAGTCGATAAACAAGCAAACATTTACCCTAACAGCACTCGTCGCACAACAACCAATAAAATAAGTTGATTCTTGTGTTAGTACGAGAATCAGATTGCGCTGACGAAGACAATTGTGTTACAAGAATTAACATTTTACTGAAGAGCGACACGCAACGACACCAGATCAGCAGATAAGAACAAAAGTCTCCATACACAACGGACACGCATGCCATCGTAGACAAACGGTCTAATAGTGATTCAATAAAACCTGTGCTAACTCTCAATTCTCTTAACAATTGGTGACAGACTGTCTATAGCTTAGTTAACAGATTGCCCTTTCATATGAAAAAGTATTATGATGAAGTATGGGTCTGGTTTTGTTGTATTCAAAACGGTATAGTGGAAGAAGGAATAAAACATAACACGGGTTATATTAGAGATTGCTCTGGAACCAAGATATTACAATATACATGGATGCCTAACAACGTTTGGTGGGCGGGTGTCGTGTGTGACTATTTTGATTTTTTGCATGGTTGTGTGACGTAATTCCTTTTTTGTTGTTTCTAAATAAAGACAAGGACTTCCGCGAACAGGCAGTCTTTCTCCCGCCATATTGTTGGGACAAAGACCAATAAGAAATACCTTGCGGCTATTGTGACGTCACATTTAAAAATGTTTGTTATATTTTACACCAAATACTGCGATTTAATTGGTCGACTTTGTGTGGAAATAACAAAATGATTTGTTTCGTCTCTGTAGAAACATTATATGACAACTAGGTTTTTACTATGAAGTCTTATATGTTAAAAGACGATCATATTTCCAAGTAAGTGATGTAGAATTTACCCCCGAGGTTCATGTATAAATCACAAGAGCACAATAAATTAGAATTTCCCGACTTAAACGTTTGCATGACGGCGTAACTATGGATTCATAAAGTGAAGTCAGTCATGCAATTATCTCTTAATTGGTTTTCACAAGCTGTGTTGATGGCAGTTTCGAAACATTTTTGTGATATCCGTAAAATAGCTATGCTTTATTTATATCCAATATTGTAACCTAGCCTAATAATATGTTATCTTGATCTCATTCGCTTAGTGTTACGCTTCACAACACAGACGATAGTTATGAATGCATTTTGTATTCGGTTCTGGTATCGCCTCAGCGCCCGCTGGTGTCTGTGTATTCTGACTTTGAGTCGGATGGTTATGGCAATGTGATACCTTTATTTGGCTATTTTGTTTAATTAAGGCACTGCTTAACCGCGTTGGATAAAGTGGATGTACATAACGTAAACATTATATAATTCTACACTCTCACACCCAGTACAACATGTGATATTCCCACAGACGTTTTTCAGAGATCAATCAGCATTCATAGTTCTCTTTGTTATATAGTGTTGAACGAACATGAGGTGCTAGCCATGCATTGATGAATGATGCAAACTCCGATAATATCTTGATAATGAAGTTTGTAAAAATAAATAGAAGTTGTAATTCGCTTTGTTAACAACTGCCACAGTAAGTCAATAGAAGGACAAAACAAATATGTGTTATTTGTAGGGACATTCATACACGTTTTACCATTGATTCGATTCTGAACAAAGGGGAGCTAATGCTAATGATTCTTTTGGTGCCATCATATAAACGATTACAAGATTTATCAAACAGCCAGTACATGAAGTTTCCACTTACCAGATGTATCAGTGTCTTTCTGGCTTTTTTACACAAAATATCAATACTAATTCGATACCAGTATCAAATAAAAATAGCTACTGATAACGACACTTTTCCGGTTGTGTTTCCAGTCAAGTAGTCATAAAAAGCACACACAAAGAAAATCAGGGCATTGCTTATCAACATATTTTTGCTTACACAAACACATGTTAATGGATCAGATGCTGCAAAACGTTAGTAATGTCAGGGTTTAACATCCTTTAAATAGCGAAGGTCATTGAAGGGCATGTATCCATGCGCGTAATGTAGGCGTGTTTGAAAGCGACAGTGTGGTGTATTTGCCTATTCGTTATAGCGCGGATTTAGTGCTGATCCTCACTGCGTCAACATACATATTAAAAACGGAGCATTTGTTATGCCCTGGCCTGTCTTTTTTCATTGAATTTGTTTCTTGGAGCACTTTATTGCGCCAATGAAATGGAATTGGACACCATGACAGAACATTTATGTTCAACTGACACTATTGTCATATTTCCATTATTTTGTAAGTCAAAGAACAAAATGGCATAGTAAATCGATTTCAACTGAATAACTTATCTATTTAATATATAACATAACTTATAATATTTTCCCGTTATCATACTGAACGTATCTTTCAGTATGTGAAAATTTGTTTCAAAATAGCGCCATAATTACCTTAAACAAATTCCAAAAAGAAAGGTAAAATGCATTGGGTAACCGCGCACACATTTGAAATGATACCGAAGCTCTCAAAAACATCAGAACGCAACACAAATGGTGTGTACACAATCATGACATGAAAAATTGTCAAACAAGGAAATGTTATTTACACCTATATCTTCTAAAAAGAACAGAAAACTATTCACTTTCCCAAAAATTGTGTTTCACTTTTTAACAACAATATCTAGTTCGCAAAATGAAACAATAATGGATGTCATAATCTAATACTCCATAGCAACAAGCTATCCTTAGCAACCTTCACTCTATAGCTATCACTCAAGCACACCAACATCATTTGTTTAAAAACCCCACTTATGTTGTATAAAGCTATCATTTACTCAGGGAGACTATTGGCTTGGTTTGTCTGGGGCAAAAACGATAGCTGCTATATTGGCTGTATATCACTGTCCGTACCTTCCTAAAAGACCAACCTATTAGTTTAGTCTAAACATATCTATTGCCATTAATAGACTGTGCGATTAAACAAATGGGTTCAAAACTTATCGAGGCCCAGTAGCGATGAGGCATTACTCATTACGTCTTCATATTTTGACTGATTATGACAACCGAAGTGTACAAAGCAAAGAAAATTGTCATCGAAATGCAAGACAAATCTGCAGACTTATCACAGGGCCGATTGCTAGGCTTCCATGCTTTGGTCATGTACAGACGATGTCAACTTGCACTGATGGCATTTAATAGCTAATCAATAATACCAGGGCATGTGATATTTTATCAAGTCAATCACATTGTCCATGACAACGAACTGAACAAAAGTGCCAAGTCGGTCACTGTTCCCGAGAAAAGTGTGAACCAGTATGCTTGAGTTAGTGTCCTTTTAGTTAGTTAACTTCCAATAAACGAACAACTTGCTTCGACACTTAAAATGAAATAACGATATGATCATTATCATTTGACTGTATGTCTGGTTAAAATATATCTTATCACATTAACGTTACAGGCTATATAAAAAAGATACCAAATGAATATACAACTGATCTCTGTACACCAAGCAGGTAAATTATTCACACCTTGCTAGCTCGTTGTCACCGTTGTTTTGGTCATGCCGATGTATCCAAGCTACAACTGTATGCTGTAGTGTATGTTATGTCTGCTATACTGTATAAATTACTAAATTTGGTGGCATGACATAAAATTAAGGTCAGCTTGGAGACCATTCCGAGATATAAGGGGGGTAAAGTGGGGGACCAAAAATCACAGGTGGTCTCTTAATATTATTTGCAGCTTTAGTATTACACAGTACATCAACAATATGAAGGAACTTTTAAAAAATTATATGTAGTTTTGTCAAAAAGAGACCATCTGTGATTTTTGGTCACCCAATTTACACCCTTATATCTCAGAATGGCCTCCAAGCTGACCTTAATGTCATGTCATTTCATGATGGCGTAACCCCAAGGTACATTGTTTGTAAATACAAAAAATGAAATTTAGTGGTGATACAATGTAACCACCAGAAGGCCCAAATTGGCACCCCTCCTTTACCGGTTTTCATTTGTTTTTGAATTCCTGATGTTGAAAGATATTATTGGTAGCCAACTTTTAAGCGAAGAAAAATAGACTCGTTTTATAACTAGGCAAATTCTTAACGAGTCCAAAATGGAAATTTTCACTTAAGTAATGAAATTGCAGATACTTTACTGCTTAAATCTTCATTAAAACGGACAATTCTTCCTTAAATTAGTGTTATATTCGGTATCGAAATAATAGCTGGAATTCAATGATGGAATACTAATATAGTTATTGTGTCATTTAGATGCTTTAGGAGGAGTTGTTTTACCGCACCTTTAACACCCACACAGGTGTAAGTCAATGAGGTCCCATGCCTTTTTACGTTACACATATTTTGTAATTCAAAGCGGGGGCCGACGCTAATGTTAAATCTCCATAGGCGTCGACCCCAATTTTCACAGGTGCAATCAACATGTATGCATGTGTGTGTTACATTAATGTTTTATCATATTTCAGTGTATTTGCTATATATAAAACACATTACGAACAGTATTTTCCCCTTGGACTCGTTAACGATAGAACCACCACTGATTGAAAAGTTCGCCAGAGCGACCATATCGAGATTGGAGGTTATGGGTTCGGGTCCCAGTCTTGCCTTGTTTTAGTTTTACTTTTGCTTATTTCATCTAGCATATTTTCTTGGTCTTGCGGTGCATAATCGTTTACATTCAGATACCAGTTGGTACTCACTGTATATTAGAAGAGGCGACACATGTGGCAACCCCTGCAGACTTTTGGATTGACCTTTGTGCTCACTAACTTGGGCAAAAAGTGACCAATATAAATATACTACACCAGTTAATATATTTGGGATCTATCTTTCTTTTTTCCTTTCCACCTTCTTTTCAATTTATTTCTAATGCTTGACTTGGCAATGCATCTATTTCAGTTTTGGTGTAGAGCGTTTGTTCAAAGTAAGAAAATTACAGGCCCTGTCTTAATACCAATACAAACCATAGTACCAAAATTGGAACAGTGTATTTGCAGCTCTCTGTGTGACAGTCAGGTTTTAATTGGTAGCTATAAGGACTGGTTAACCTTGTGTCAGGATAACGTGACCGGATGTAATAATGTGCTGGGTGCCTTTGACGTGAAATTTCAGTGAGGTAGCACTCTAAAGTCAGCATCAGATCTGCGCTATCGCTATCGCAAATACACAAACATAACGCCTGCAGCAGACACATAGCATTACAAACATGAAGGCATGGACTTAAATGACCTTAAAAAGACACTTAACCAAACGAACTTAACAAAACAAGGTAATAACATCCGTGACATTTACGTCAAATGACCATTCCCTTTTTAATTCTCAAATGAGAGGAAGAATCTTGATATCGACCTATTCCACCTTTCAGTTGTGACAGAATTCACCTGGCTACTGCACCACTCACGCAAACATGATTTCCCTCGATAGTACTTTTATCATGTCCAACAATGATAAGGTGTAGTGATTCATTGATTCTTTACGGCAAATCAACACGTGGTGTCATGAGGTATCGAACCTTTAAAACGAAAACGTCGTTGCATAAAACTCTGTAAATAGTATTGATATTAGGATGGTACAATGTATTATGTTTTGTCGATATGCTTTATTTTAGGAAAGACCAGCTTTTAACGCATTATGTCAGACTTTCTAAAGTAAATAGTATTAAAATTATCTGTTATATCTCCGGAAACCATAACGTACTTTTGTGAAAATGCAAATTGATGACGTCATTTAAGTGATTTTTTTCATTTGTTTTTCTTTTTTTGGTTTGATTTTTTTGTCTTTGAACAATAAACCCATTGTATATATATTACCATTAAGCGACAGAAAAAAAATCACACCTCTTTTAATGCAATCTAAATTGTGAATTGTCCAAATGTGAAAATGAGACTTCTAATTAGGTGATATTTTTTTAGACAATTAAAACGTTTTAACAACCTGTTTTCTCTATAATCAACAAAATCGTATCACGATGCATACATTAACCATTAAGGGTTGGTGTTCGTTGCTTTCAGGCGTAAACACGCGCTTATTTTACTGTGATATTTATCAAAGCAATTTTGTCATACATATTGAAGTGCATTGATTGCTAAGTATTGTCCTGTCATTATAATTCCTGATTTTTGTTCATAGCGATGTTGATGGACGTTTTGATAACATGAAACGTTTATCATGAAATCAGTGACAGTGACTCCATAGAGAAATAGATAATTTTATGACTTTGGTCAGGTGATATTTGAGAATACAAGCAACAATACCTTCATAAGCCTTTCTTCATTATTAACTCATCATCAACGAACTGTTTTAATTTCTGGCAATGCAGATGGACAAGTCGATAATGTAAATCTTTTATCATGATATCAGTGAAAGCAAATCCATAGAGAAATCAGTATATTTATGACTTTGGTCAGGTAATATTTGTGGGCTCAAGCACACGTTACCTTCATATGCCTTTCTCCATTATTAGTTTCTCATCAGCGTCATGTTTGTCTTTTTAACTGGTACAAGTCCCCAAGGTTAAATGATGTTTTGTATACACGTACTTGCATATCCTTACCAAGGTGGCAACGCCATCAATATGAATTCACAGACTTAACATTACCATGATACATATGCATCATAACAGAGATGCTCGATGACACCCTATTATTAAGTAACGACAGTGAAACGCTACTTACTCTAACGCACATTACTCTCATAACCCCTGTTCCTTGAATATTTCGCCTGGTCCCGACCGAGATCTTATACATCCTTTGTAAATTATATATATATATAATATTATTATATCCTTTCTAAAACTGCCATTGCTCGAATACCCCGTGTTCCTTGAACTCTTATATATCTCCAACCAATCAGACCCTAAGTATTTTACCTTTCCATTCGTCGGAAAGGTAGAACATGCACATGTAAGAGAAATTTTGTCCGTGTGACTGACTACAAATCTATATTTATACAGTATTATTAGTATTTATAGAATGCTGAACAGAGGACACATTGTTGTTATGAGAAATCAACTTTCAAAATCAGGTTGCTTGCATTCATCGCCAGAAAACATGTCATGGATAGTGAAATCACAATATATATATAGAGTATGATTTTATTATGTTTTTCCATGTGGACTGTGGCGAATTATCGGTATGATAAAAGTGATGTATTTAAAGCAGTCACAATTTTAAAATAACCACTTTAAAGAACCGATCCAAAGTTGATTATGACGCCAGAAGACGAATTCGACATATGATCGCGACATCCAATCAGATGACCCGATTCAACGTATTCTGGCAGGTTACTGCAAATATCTTGCCGTTCCGGGAAATGTGGTAAACGTTTTCAAATTTAATATATGATGGATATAAGATATGTATACAATATTATTCTATTGCACCAGTACGCCCGAATACCGATATTTGAGCGCAAAAAGTATCTGGTATTCCACTGGAAAATCATTTGACTCTCTATATCTATATTTCCACTGCAAGTTCCTCTATAATCATTACCAGAAGAAATTGCGTTCATAGAGCTATGGACGCAATTTGATCAGCGTCATTTTGAAGTTTCTCCTGCCGCCTCGAATATATGAGACAATCCTTAAAAGCGAACGTTTCGATGACGTCAGGCTTTTCGAGAAATCTTATTTGCACTGACGGTACAGATACTTTAATATTGAAAATGTAAGGAATTATCTTTTACATATATATATATGTTATAATAACTCAACATTAAGAATGTAAATATAAGCACTGAACGGCATGTTTTTGAAAGTTCATGACGGTATGAACGCAAATCGGTTACTTACATATTCACTATGAAGCCGTAGCGGGCTTCATGTAATATGCATGTAACCGATAAGCGTTCACACCAGCATACAATTTGAAAAAAAATGCTGTTCAATCCTTATTTAAGTACATTTTAATCACAACGACAGCTGCAGCTTCAAAGAAATGATAAAATTAATAGCTTAATCTTTGGCGCCACATTCTTATTAGATTACGCTTGACAACAAGGCTGCACGCAATTTTATAGGAATGATGCACTAAACAAACTGTTCTTCTACCATCTGTACAATTTTATGGCGGCTTGGAATGCATTAAAGAGAAGGTATCATCCTGATTGGTCAATTCTGAAATGAAAGATTTTTGAAACTTTTACAGATAGCATTTTTGATATTTGTCATAGTTTGAAAGATATCAGTTTTATCAAGTTGAGAGAAATCCATGAAATTTCTGACAAGCATAACAAATTAACACTGGAATGACATATTTCTGTTTTTACCTGTATATCTCACCGGTAAGCAGATATAAATAAGCAAGACGACCATTATCGCGATATATATAAAGATTTGACGGTGCTCCGATGAATATAATTTTACATTATTTTGGAGTGATGTCGCTTTAATCAATTTCATCACAGACACAAGACGGCATTGTCATCTACCTTTGGAATTACTCTGTAATCGTCTTTGGTGCCACCACACAACTGACAAATACGTGATTTAACGCGATGGGGTACCTGCAATATATATCGTTAGTGCGTAAGCTATCGTATACAATATCGTAAACTAAATACGCGTTACACAATGAGTACAGTAGTACTGTTGGTTTATCATATCTGATCAAATTTGTTTTAGAGTGTATCTCTGCACAGGTATAAAGGTTGTTACTGTTATAACAGTATCGTGTGTGTCACATAGAAAACAATAGTAAAGCTCCCTTTGTGTCATATACTCATGCTTTCGAAATAAACATAATGAAAAGACCGAGCACTCCCAGTAATTGAAGTACAAACTTCTATTTGACAAGGGGATACATTACATCAAGTTATAGGAAGACCAATTTTGAATGACACAGACACATCGTCGAATGTACTGAAAGCATTAATGTCAAAAGCGAGTAATTATATGTATTGTTTGTACTGCAGTAATTAAGATAACGGTTTATTGGCCATTCAGGGCAAAAAATTATACGATGTTTTGACAT
This sequence comes from Chlamys rubida, assembly GCA_032359455.1. Classification (NCBI taxonomy): domain Eukaryota; kingdom Metazoa; phylum Mollusca; class Bivalvia; order Pectinida; family Pectinidae; genus Chlamys; species Chlamys rubida. Next base: position 2,985 of record JAUMHH010025560.1, on the reverse strand, counting down.
AACCATTAACTTCTATGCGTACTGTAAATATAATATCAATATTTAAGATTATTTATTTTCTTTATTCATTGACGCCTGACCATCTGGACCAGCTTCGAACCCATTCGGGTTTCAAATTGGCTCTGCACTACCATTTATGTCCTTGTCGATATTGTACTTTATTTGAAGAAACATAAAAGAAAAGTGATACTAATTTTTTAGCCGACAAACAAAACAGCAACTTCGAAAACATTAAACAAATGAAAATTGAATTTCTTCCAAAACTTAGCACACAGTTTGATAGTGTTTCTATTGGCTATCTTAACAGACCTGAGAGAAAAAATGTTCCGCAATGGTATCACCCAAGGACAAAATTAGAAAACTTTGAAATATGAAACATGAGACAACAAAATAAAACTTTAAAATTCACAGGTATCGACTGTTGCAAATACAAATGCTACTGATGGTCAGTTGTTTACTTGTTTTGGCTTTCTGCATCCACAAACAAAATTTGCATATAAGTGCTTCCTCTCGTCGTATGTTTAGTGATTGTTTCAGATATCAAGCCTACTGAAGCGCCGTCAAAACAACGCTATCAGCTTGTTTACACGACTATAAACTGTATTACACTGTTGATTTAACTCAGTTTTATCTTGCAATGGGACATTAATCAAGGGTCATTGTATGGTATCATCTTATTCTTAACTCATGCATGAATAAGCGCGTATGATTCAGAGCAAACACATATATGTACGACATATAACGGACAGTGCGTCCAGTACTGTACTGACGGTGGTAGCCAAGTACCAATGACTACACATACGTACAATAGTATTGATCGTTAATCATTTATGTATATATTCTTTTTCAGCACATTGTCTAGATGGTATTAATAGAACAACATTTGTTTTGTTATCATATTATTGTACGAGTAGTAGTTAGTCGGCCGTGTCAATGGGGTTACATTAATCAAAGCTTCTTTTGAAATAACTCGGCGTCAATCCAATAAGTGTTAATTGCAATAAATACAAATGAAACTATCTGTTACTGTATGGTTCTGGTATTGATAACGATATCAGTGTGTAAACATAACTCCAGGACTTGTAATTACGATAAGCACACACTCCAATAAGGGCATGACATAGAAAAGCGATCTGAACCAATTTCTTTCGTTTGTTTAATGGTCGATGTTTTTCTGAATTATGCATCAGCATAAAGCAAACTGTTAAAGTTTCTTCTAAAACGAGTTCGAACGATGAAATTATCCACGTACTGGGTTAGGTATGAAATTAGTAATTCGAATATAATGTCTATTTGGTTACAGTATATGTAGCTGTAGCCATTTGGATGGAACTGTCAGAACAGTTAAATAAGATGCTACATGTATTTTCCGTATCATAAATGTTTAGCTGGGATTGCTGCAGGAATATTCACGTTATCTATGGGTATTCCGATTGTACCTAACTTCTAACCACTTTAGCCGAGCATTTGTGTGCATTTTTCTGAAGATATTATCATTATTTTCTTAACGGTCCATCAACACATAAGAGGTTATTAGGGCCAATAAAAGTAGACAAAACATGTTAAATGAAAAATAAAAAAATAAAACGAACGAAAAGGGTTAAAGACAAACATTAATTTGTATAAATTGTAAAAGTGGCTATGATTTAATTATATCTTTCTGAACAACCGGACATTTATTAGATAGTTTAGAATTGTCGAGATACAAACTTTTTTTCAAAAAGTGATTTGAGATCTGTTATATTATCATAAAAAAAATCTCTTGTTGGCTGAAGGTCAATGAAATATAATTAGAATTGTCGAGATACACACTTTTTCAAAAAAGTGATTTGAAATCTGTTATATTATCATAACAAATTCTCCTGTTGTCCTGAAGGTCAATGCAATCTAATAACAAGTGTTTCACTGTAAATGCCGTAAAATATTCCTATAACCCGAACCTTTGATTTCACATCGTCATGTGTAAATTACCTTTTGTCCTTGTATATCTAGCCTTGTTAGATCTTACAGCATCTTATTTGTCATTTAAAACTTATCTTATTTATCATGTAAAACGGAAAACAGGCTCCTATATTTCAGCCTCATTTTATGTCAATTACATAGGATACGAGAATAACATACTCAAAACCATATAATTACAAACGCAACAGCTTTATTCATGACCGGTAACATTTTCTTATCTTAGCAACAACATCTTATGTAATTGACATTTTCTTATCTTAGCAACAACATCTTATGTAATTGACATTTCGAATGTACTAGTTGTCGCATTTGCTTTACAGTACAAACAGAAAATAAAAATTAATTTAAAGCCAGAGAATAAGGGTATATCAAAAGGTTCTTCATTAATAAGCGATTGTTTTGTTTTTGTAAAAAACAATCCATGATAAATAAAACAAGTCCTACTTCAGATGTAATTACAATTGCTATCTGTGAAACATCACTTACATAACTTTTTTAAACATCATTACCAACTGAATGATGATAAATGATAACTCACTTCATCACCTATCCCTAATTGAACTTGTGTAATGGCAATGCCAAAGACGTATTTGATTTAAAGAATTGATTATCTTTTCTAATGATATCTTTATAATTCTAAATAATGACGATCCTATTTTATCAAACACAAAATACACAACTGATAGGTCGTGAAACATCTGGATGACAAAGTTGCCGTGCAATAGCACAATAACATGCATAAATCATACATATATGTAGATAAATCATTGTTCGCTTTGATTGTCTAATTATTTCCAAGGTTCGCAACCCTTTTTCGGAATTTTAATCTTGATGTACCCTGCTTTCTACGATAAGAGGATGCTAAACTTTCAGACATGTATATACGTAGTAACCTTGGTGATGTTGAATGTTGTATACGTAGTAACATTGGTGATGTTGAATGTTGTATACGTAGTAACCTTGGTGATGTTGAATGTTGTATACGTAGTAACATTGGTGATGTTGAATGTTGTATACGTAGTA
>JAUMHH010025559.1:33689-45326 GCA_032359455.1 Chlamys rubida | reverse complement strand
TTCAGACTAGATTTCAGTCTGTTTCACTCAGTTCAGCACCCGGTATCCATGGTTACTAATACATAAAGTTGTATTTACTGAAAAAGGGTAAAATATCTGTTTTCATCCTAATTACTCTATTTTAGATGTTTTTTTCCCACTTGATTCAGCATACAGAATAAATTGGCAAAGTCAGTAATATCAATAAATTTTATTTACATAATTACAGCTGAAGAAAAAAAATATGTTAAATGAACAATTTCTGAGGTTCACTGTCAATTCTAGGCGAGGAAAGTAAATAAAGGTTGCTATGGTGGCACTTGTCTGATATTTCAGAATATCTGACATTTTGGTGCTGTTACGGGACGTGTATCTGTTACTAGTTTGTTGTTGTGATGGGTTTCCTAGTGTTCATTTTGACATCAGTAAGCCTTGATGATGTTATAGATGCCCATTGATGACGTCATAGTTATGATGTTATCACAGTTACTATGACGTCGTCAAACAAACATGAAAGTGAGACATGCCCTTTATTTTAAGGATCAAGCCATTTCTACTGTACTCTGCTACCTTACAACTGGTCAAATATCACAAACACATTATCACAGATAGCTTATATCTGGTAAAATATCATAAATTTCTTACAAGTGGTCATATATCACTAACAAATTATCATAGCTAACAACTGGTCAAATACCACTCGCAGATTATCACAGATAGCTTATAACTGGTCAAATATCATAGATAGCTTATAACTGGTCAAATATCATAGATAGCTTACAACTGGTCAATATCACTAAATCATAGATTTCTAACAATTAGTCCTGACAATAAACGTTAACACGAACGTGTTGTTGTCACATAACGTGTACGTTGATTTCTTACCTGCACAACAGTGTGAACATGACAGCATAAGACACTCTCCCTAGAGCCATCCTCTTTAGATGACCCATTGGAGTGGTAGGATCCAAGATGGTGGGGTACGTCCGTTGTCGTATTCGCTGCATCCCTAACCACATAAATAACGCTCTTAGCTTCTGCATGTCCGTTTTTAGTTTGATTGTAAGTTCTCTTACCAGTTCGTCTATGGATCCTACCGACTCTGCGTCCACCTAGATATGTAATAAATAGGAGATTTTACACCAAAGTGATATAGCTTGAAATAACATATCAACACAATAGTTTTAAAGTATGGTTACTTTTAAAATAAGCTATTCATCTCTGAATCAATAGTTACAAAAGAATAACGTTAGAATGTCCAAGGCAATGCGTCTTTTTTTAGCGAACTATCGATTCTAGAGTAGTTATATAAACGAAGCCTGGTAATCAATCATCTTTAGCGCAGAGTTGTTAACGATAAAATCGTGAAAGTATATGCATATACCGGTTCAGGTATATATTGTGTCAATTACATATTTGGTAAATGATACAAATAGATTTGCAGAGTGCCACATGCAGGTAAGGGCTGTGTCATATGCAAGGATCTACCATCAATATCCCTATATGGCATTGCGTTAAAGTATAAATAGAGGGAGAATGTTAGGGGAGTTGTGAAATTGGAGGAAAGAAGTTCGTCGGGAATGACTAGTTATAGTAGGAGCGATAGAGTGCAGTAGGATATGAGGGGTGTTATTGGAAGGAGGGATATATAGTACGGGTATGAGGTGAGTGGAAGGAAGGGATGCAGTGGGAGGTAAGGGGTGAAACGTGAGGGATGCAACGGGCAGTTTCAGGGATAGGATGTGTATAGGCATGAGAGGTTCAGTTTGGGGGAGCATGCAGGTGGGGCTGATAGCTTCAATCGGGGAGGGGGGTAAGGTGCAGTGGGAGGGAAGGTGCAGTGGAAAGTAAGGGGTGAAATGTAAGGGATGCAACGGGAAGGGAGATTGTAGTTTCAGGGATAGGATGTGTATGGGCATGAGAGGTTCAGTGTGGGTTAGCATGCAGGTGGTGTGGATAGGTAGGGACGGTTAATAGGAGGGGGATACCAGCCCTACACCTACCTTTGCCGCTATAGCGTCTGCCAGTATACAGTCAGACTCGTGAAATATTTCCTTTTTCTTCCTCTTTGGAGGTCTTGCCGGGGGGTACATGTACATGGAGTCTGGTATCACAATCTGTAATGAAACACGAACTTTAAAGTCAAATCGTTTGTGGGGATATATTACAAGGAATCTTAAATAATATAGAAAAAAGCGACAAATGATGCAGGTCAATTGGTACTCTCCAACAAATACAATATCAGTAATACAGACCAATAGGATATTAATCTGTAAATGTATGAGATGTGTGAGTGTGTATACCTCTTCTCTCTCAGGCTCTTTGAGGGACGTGTTCAGTCTGCCTTTCTCTATAGCACGCTGTTCTTGCTCTTTCAGCATCCGCCCCGCTATCCTAGTCATGTTCACGACATTCCTAAACTGTTAACAATGATATATAACAAAATAAATATATCCTACAGTTTAAAATTGATTTCAAAAAATAAAAAAAACTTAAATACTGCGTACACAACTATCAACTGTTTTATCATGTAATTATAGAAATAAATTACAACGAGGACAATTACCCACCAACACCATACAATAAGAACCACAAATACAACGTTGACAACTTTTAGCATAATAATAAAGAAATACCAAAACTACCTTATAAACCACATTTATTATGTAATTCATGAACAAGTAAAACATACCCGTTGTTTCACTTCCTCTCGCCTTAACATGCTAGGGAATCCATTAGGAAGGTTGCCACCCTGAGTAAAAAGAAGAAATATTTTGAGATTATAACATATATCTATGCAACAATACTTCTGTCACTTATATCACCATTTATAATAATTGTTTTACCCAACACACAGTCTTTATTTTCATCCCAGTTGTAGTCGTGTTAAAGTCACAATGTGGTAAAAGTGTGGGTTCGTCGGAAAAACATATTTCAATATTCCTCTGGTATACACACAGTGATATCTTCAACAAAGATAAAACATTAAAACCTACCACAATATCATCTCGGTATACATGTACATCACAAAAGATTACTTAATATAACAGGCTTCTTATTCGTTCTTGAATTTAGAAAGTACGACTTTTCATAAAGAATCTGTACATGAGTCACATAAGTATTGGTTCTATAATTTTATTACAGTTAAGGCTGATCATAATACTGTTTAACTCCTGGGAACAAGTCATGCTTTTATAATCCCTAATGTTAGACCAGCACACATTCATCTTCATTGATTCGACGCTGCGGTTTTCGAATAAACTTAATACTACTATGAGCTCGGTGACATAAAGGACATTTTTTATGTAGTTCCTATCGCTAGGAAAATTCTCCAGTTATTGCGAGTATGGTGAAGGGAAATTGTGCTTGTAGGAATGCTTCTTTTTCTATCTTGTCTTTACTTCCTTCACTTTGTCTTTCACTGTTAAATTCGACTACATTCAATACAGTTATGTTTGTAAATCTGATACATTGTATACAATTGGAGAGGAGGGCGATGATAACGTGGATTTAACTTGTGCCTACTTCTCTATCATCGTTCATGCAGGTAAATAGGTTTGAACTAACACATCCCAGTGAACAAAAGACTACCCTTGCCACTCTCAAAAGCATCCTATCATTTCGAGTTGAAATACATTAAATATAGGGATAAGGCAGCATTGGATTCATTAAAATTGTATCCTCCTCGCATCAATGAAAAGTTTGACTTAGTCGAAAAGAATTTCTTTGTAAGAGGAAACAAATAATGTGAAATTGGCATGTTGTAACGAATTTACGTTGTTCTCGTAAGATAGTACTATGGATGATATATTACGTTGTTCTCGTAAGATAGTACTATGGGTGATACATTAAAGAATTCTTCAGTGTTTGCGTTGTTCTCGTAAGATAGTACTATGGGTGATACATTAAAGAATCCTTCAGTGTTTACGTTGTTCTCGTAAGATAGTACTATGGGTGATATATTAAAGAATCCTTCAGTGTTTACGTTGACCATGGATTCGGTTGAGTCGCTGTACGCAAATGCGACGTCATAAATAGTGTTGAATTTTAATTCAAAGATAGAACTTGTGTGCGATTAAGTATCTAATATGGGAGATGTACAAATGTAACATCTTTCTTAGCTTCAGTAAAAAAGACCGACAAATCATACTTTTTGAATGTTAATAAACTCACTTCTCCCTCCTCTTCCTCATTCTTTTTGTCTTCATCCTCCTCGCCCTCCTTTTTCTCTTCCTCCTCCGGGACAGGGGCTGGTTTATTTGCTCCGTTCCCCATTTCGTATTTACTCGCCCCGCAGCCCATCAACGTCTAGCCCTAAGGGGCAACCGTCAGCCCTTGAAAAAGGAAGTATTTGTGTTATAAAGCAAAAACAAATAGACGTACTCGTCGTGATAAATTCCTATTGTTCAGCCTAAATGTTGTAACAATATATCGATTGAAACTTTAGCTTCATTAATACAAGACTAAACCCAAAATAATGGAATCGTACCATAACACGACTTTGGCTATGGGCCTTCAAACTAGCTTAAAAGATATACATTACAAGTAAATAAAAAGATAGAGTCTACATACAGGACAAATCGAGAATCGAAACGACACCTAATGTCAACCATAGGAATCGAGAAGATATCAAAAACGGTAAAGCATTATAGACAAACAAACTTGAGGTCAACCAATATGGACCGGAAGTCTAAATCTGCTTCACATAAACTATTTTATCTTGTTCTATTACGACTATGTTGAGAGAGTGTTTGTAACACACACGTTAAAGCAATTGTCTGTACAGTTCACGGTTTTTGCTAATACTCATCGTATCTGTTTGTAACGTACAATTAAACATATTACCTTTTCGTATGTTACATGGAATCTCTTTGCAAAGTACATTATCTAACTAACATAGTCTCTGTTAAATACAAGGTTTACGTTTGTATCATACTGAGAATTGCTTGTAATACATGGTATCCGTTTGTATCATACTTAGTATTTGCTTGTAATACATGGTATCCGTTTATATCATACTCAGTATTTGCTTGTAATACATGGTATCCGTTTGTATCATACTGAGTATTTGCTTGTAATACATGGTATTCGTTTGTATCATACTGAGTATTGCTTGTAATACATGGTATCCGTTTGTATCATACTCAGTATTTGCTTGTAATACATGGTATCCGTTTATATCATACTCAGTATTTGCTTGTAATACATGGTATCCGTATGTATCATACTCAGTATTTGCTTGTAATACATGGTATCTGTTTGTATCATACTCAGTATTGCTTGTAATACATGGTATTCGTTTGTATCATACTCAGTAATTGCTTGTAAAACATGGTATCCGTTTGTATCATACTCAGTATTTGCTTGTAATACATGGTATCCGTTTGTATCATACTCAGTATTAGCTTGTAATACATGGTATCCGTTTGTATCATACTCAGTATAAGCTTGTAATACATGGTATCCGTTTAAAGAAAGCACGGCTTCTGTTTATAACGTACTATTAGATATAGTATATTTGTAACTTACATGGTCTGTGTAACATATATGCCATCTATTTTGTATATTTATTTCTTATTTGCTTGTTATATATAAAGTATCTATAAAAAACATAGTATCCATTTGTAAAAACCCTGGTATATTTTTATAACGTACATGCTATATGGTTTGTAACTAGTATGGTACAATTGTATATCATACAGTTGTTCTGATTGATATATTAGAAGAGGTTATGAATTTAATGACACCCTGACTACGTTCTAGAAAACTTCACTCTTTTTGTTGAATAGTACATGTACATATCATAAATTTGGCGACACAATATTCACTTTTTTACAACAGCATTATAACAATACATGTCAATATATCACCAGCCCTGGAAACGAGGTGTTCATTATCAGAAACTAAGTCTAGCAATTTTAGAGAAATGTTCGACGTGGAAATACTGAATATTTGAATAAGCTATAAATAGACCTACTACTAAAGGTAATGTAAGAATGAATACAATATCATTACATTTATCGCATAAAAGTTCTTGAAGAATTAGTTTCCTGTTATAAAACTTCGATATTTATAGTCTAAACGTATTAAAACATGAGTACGTGTTTCTAAAGCATTGATACACAAGGATATAAATCAATTTGATCAGTTGTTACTGTATAATAATCTAATTAAATATCAAAATCTCATTTCAATGGCCACTTAAACGTATTGTCTGATATATAAAGTTAAATAAAGTAAACGTCACATTTACTATTATTAGTGTACTGTACTATAACAAACATTATAATGATTTTTAAGGCATACTTACATTTCTGGACACCCGTTGGACTAACACATACATGAATACTGTGATAAATAAGGTCATATCGTTCATTTTGTACTACGACATATCTTCGAATAACTTACAAAAAATAAACTTCAATAAGGTACCAGCGTTGCCATAATAGGTTTGTTTGAGGTTCTTGTGAGTCGCCGTACCGCGAAGCCCACCCTAACCTTATCTGGTGGACGGTCACACAGCTACGGATATCGCTGGCATTCAGTTTAATGTGTTTAGAAAGACAATACCACTGCTGAAATAATTAACCTTATGTTAGATACACAGAAGTATGTGTATTGATGTTAGTACGGTCTTCGGCATACTAAAAAGTCTGGATAACTTGACGGAGAAAACATTATTATGTTTCAAATTATACATTTCAAATTTTTTTCTTACGTTCTGAATTGAATAAGTAATACCAAGAAGCAGTGGAAATAAAAAAGTAAACAGGACTGAAATGTTTGTGGTAAACATTTAAAATTAAGAGACGTAAAGTAGACAATCCATTTGAGAGCCGTCCGAGTCAGTGCGCAGTATGATACCTATCCTGATAAACTAAGTGCCCGTTGTTCCAGGAGAGCGGCCCCCTATATACCGTAACTCTGGCTCTAGGTATCGGTAGGGGTCAGTATATTATACTAGTGTTAGATAGTATGATTCTCATAAACTTAGTATAGACGATATATATTAGGTACATGTATACGCATATCTTAGGACTACTAGACTGTAGAAATTGTTTGACACTGTAACTCTGTCCTAAGCGACATTTACTTCACAGGAATTTAGTAGCTGCTGATTATTGAAGAGTTGCAAGGATTCAAGAGCCATTTGTTTCAACCCACTTTTACAAACTTTTCTTCACATAAGATTATCGTCAGTATCATCATCATCAGCAGCAGCTATTAGCCATAGCAACAATATTCATATAACAAACGCAGCAATCTGTGTAAAACATGTCATGCTTTTAATTTGTTATACACGTATTCAATATATTTTTGTGTTTTCGTTCTTATTGTATTTGTTTTAATTTTCCTTGACCTAGTGGTTTAAGAAGTAAGTAAGCATTATTTCAAATGCTTTGGCGGTGCACAGGTTCCCCTCTATATTATACATGTACCGTGATCGAATTACTGGCTACCAATACCTGATCATGTACTCCGGACCCTATGGTTCTCCGGCCGTTTGTATTATCCCCCTCCTCTCCAAACTTGTTCAGTCGGTTTGTCAGTGTGTTTGTCAGCCTGGATACTTTAATGAAAAGCAGTCTGATAAGGTACGATGAAATGGAGGATTTCAGTTTTTCTATTGAGATTTGAATTTTCGTTTGAGGACGTCATCTCATAACATTCCATTTAAAAGGAAGTAAAACTGTGCTTTTAATGTGAATATAATTACACACACAGGCTATATGTCTCTGGCGCTGTCAGAGCCAATATTAGGTACCAGTCGGAGGGGTTACATAATAGGTTTCAGTAACACTGATTGTGTTTATCAATCAAACCTTAAAAATATCGGTCAGATCATATAGTATAGAGGGCTGTGCATTAGTTGTAAATATAAACTTTACACGCGCTCCGTTGGAGGCTTATCAATTTTGGCATTATACAAAGATATAGCCCAATGTGTTTCTGGCAAGAAGTAGAAAACATGTCACTGTATATAGCCTGACTTGTAATCATTTTCAAGGTTAAGATCGTATGGTTTTTAAATAAAAAAGATAAAAAGGCCATTTAAAAGTCATAGCTTATTTATTAATAGCAATCCAGTCGCTATGCGAAGCATGGTAATGTAGATTGTTTTAAAACGATCAGAAAATTTGAATTATCACAGAATTAATCACTTAAGAAAGATCCATTCTCGTGTGTTGTCACGGCCCGGAACACGATTTATCGCAGCCGATTCTAACTTTATTATGTGCAGTTTTTTTCTATTCCTTTATTTATTTTCTTTTATTTATTCATTTATTTGTATTTATTTATTTTGTGGTTCTGCAGACATAATTATATTTATATTCAGTTAATTTAAAAACAATCAAAATTGTTTATATTCTATTTTAACTAAGTTTGTGTAATTCCTGATATAGAATAATTGACAGGATTTTTTTCAAGCTTCATACACTTTTTTACACGCGGAAGCGCCGCAGGGGCATGATACTTTGTCCGCTTCCGGTGCTTTCCCGTGCTTAAAGCCTTCTGGGAAATTTATGTCGCATCAAATCTACAAAAAATATGTTAGTAAACCCCTACGGCATCCGTATTAATTACATTTAATATTGAATTATCAAGAATACTACATTTAATAAAAAGCATATCCTCAGTGCAATCAATGTATACGCAATATCATATCTTCACATCCCTCTTAGTAATGTCCAATTAGAACGGTACATTCTATTCACTGCGTATATTTTCAGTTTCAAGTTTAGATCAAGCGAAGGCAGAATACGTTGTTGTGTGGTTCCACCTTTGCAACATACATGCACATTTTGGTATTTACATTTTTACAGAACTACACAAGTATTATCATATTTGTTTAGACATCTCACCAGAGATAAGCAGCACACGGCATATCGTAGTGCAAAACCGATTTAAAATGGCGCTCTATATTGTTGTCAAGCGTGTCGTCATTAAAATCTGGCGTTAAAATATTTTTGCTACAAATTCCCGCGCTTTTCTTATGTAGCAATATTTGCTTCGCGTGACGTGAACAAATGTAATGAATAGAACATTTAATGGTTTTCCCGTAGAATATGTGATAACAACCAAACAAACAGCGTTGTGGCAAAAGTCTTCGAAGCACACTCGAGATCTGATAACGATGTAATAACGTTCTTACAAGTATCCTCTACCAGATATTAATATTTTAAATAGTATTCAAAGATGGGCTAAGTTTGACGCTTTAACCAAGAAGACAGTTGATATTTTATCCAAAGGTAAATTGTCAAAAGAAATATTTATATAATTGCGGCATGTATAAATGACATTTTATGTGATTCATGTGCTGTCTCTTCTCCCACTATCTTGCACAGAAATGAAAATTTAAAGTCTTTACTAAGACTTATTTTTATTTAATTCGCCGAAGCGTATATTAATGTATAGTATAGGCGACACCCACTCTACACGCCCCACTATACCTTGACCGCACCACTGTACACGAGTGTATCACGTGTACAGTCCGCGCTGATTGGTCAGCGTGTCGGTCTAGGTCGAGTGTTAGCGTCACCGATGAAAAAATCAGTGGAGCGTCGCCATTACTTTTCGAATTGAGAAAAAACATTCACAAAATAAGTGTTATTTCGGAGTCTTAAGGAGCTACAGAAGTTCCTAAGTAAGCAGAGCATTGCCAGAAAGGACTGGGCGGTAAATATATTTGATTATTATTGGCGTTTAGACGCATTTTTGTGAATTATCTTGGATATAAACCTGCGGTCAAGGTTTGTTGACATTTGGTAATGGCGCGTTTTGAGGCTGAGGGGCCCGGGGCTGTCCTAATTATGGGCCATAGCTTTATTAGTAGGTTAGACCGTTATATAGAACAGAATGACAATTACAAGAACTTTGGTTTGAGTTCGGATGTGATTAAGTTGATGGGATTTCCCGGTGGAACAGTTTCTCGTCTAATTAGCGAGGTGAAAACAAACCGTGTTGTCAACGGTGAGCGGTCGGTGTGTTTACAAATAGGGGGTAATAATTTATCTTTACCCCGCAACACGCCAGTTTCAGTCGTGAAAGAAATACAGGAACTCATAAAAATTTTACAGCAAGACTTTAATGTAAGTTGTGTAGTGGTGTCCGAGCTATTTCGGAGGTCGAAAAGGAGGTCAAATTCACAGGACGTCCCATTAGATGTGTATAATAGGCGCGTGCACGAGACAAACATTCTGTTGAGGGAACGCATAAACATTTTGCCCGGGTGTGTAGTTTGGTCACACGGAGCTCAAATTTGGGATGAATTTGCTTTATATGGCAAGGACGGGGTCCATTTCGACGAAATGAAGCCGTATTATAAATCAATGAAGGGATCAGTGTTGTTAGCTCTTCGCATGCTGCATAATTAGGTGAGTGTACTTTTATGTGTATGTTTATCATAGTTCTCTCCCTTGATGGTATAGTTGACTGTCAGTGTGTGTGCACATGGGTACAGTGCACGCTCGTTGTTTATAATAAAACAATGGGAGATAATGTAAATATTAACTCACCGGCAGCTACCTTCACCGTTTTGCTTTAGTTATATGATCCGAGCCTATATTGAATTTGTCGGGGCTGATGACTCAATGTCAGGGTAAAAATAGTTGATTTATGATTAAATTAACATTATTTAATTTTAAACTATGGAAAAGTGTACTTTTTACAAGGTAATATTGCTTGGAATCCCATATATATTATCAGACAATAATATGTGGTTGTTTTTAAGAAATGCATGTCAATAAAGCGATTCGACCAGCAATATGTGCATGTAAATATGATATGTTGCTGCCTTGCTGGTGACATATATATATATTATGTATATTGTATATATACAGTAAATTAATAATATTTAAAAAATTAATTGTACGGTATCACCACATGGTATGGTACTGATATGGCTTCAAGCCATCACAATATGCTGGACTTTGCATATATATGTACAATATACGTTGTATAACTAATGGGGATGGTATAATAATCCAGGGCTACCAATCGACTGGGTATGTTGGGAATGTTACACTGCAGTACAGCGTACACGTTAACATTACGGCTATCGGATATAGTATGCTGGTTCGATACAATGCTATTATTGTTATTATAATAATATGGGGGTAAGCCTAAGGCTATATGCTATATAGTAGATAGTCACCAGCTATCGTATGCGGGTGATCCATTCAATATGACACAAAATTTATATTTTGTATGGTAATTATAATAAGCTTTAAGGCTATGCGAACAGCTATTGCATGGTGATATCCGACACAGAGCCATTATTATATGGTGAAAGCTTGAAGGCTATGCTACTAGCTATCGTATGCTGGAGTTCAATGATGATTGATACAAACCTATATTGTATAGATAAGCTTAAAAAGGCTATATGGGACCAGCTAGTATCGTATGCTAGTGTTCAATACAAAGCTATTTTATTATTATGGTGATACGCTTGTAAGGCTATATGCTAACAGCTATCGTATGCTGGTGATAGATCTATACTGCCCTATTGTGGTACGTGACAAGCTTTAGGCTATGCTAACAGCTATCGTATGCTGGTGATATATACCGACATATTAGGGTACGGGAAAAACTTAGCTTGAAGGCTATGTTAACAGCTATCGTATGCTGGTGATATATACCGACCTATTAGGGTACGGG
>JAUMHH010025559.1:0-33589 GCA_032359455.1 Chlamys rubida | reverse complement strand
AAAAACTTAGCTTGAAGGCTATGTTAACAGCTATCGTATGCTGGTGATATATACCGACCTATTAGGGTACGGGAAAAACTTAGCTTGAAGGCTATGCTAACAGCTATCGTATGCTGGTGATATATACCGACCTATTATGGTACGGGACAAACTTAGCTTGAAGGCTATGCTAACAGCTATCGTATGCTGGTGTCAGATAAATACCGACCTATTATGGTACGTGACAAGCTTTAGGCCATGCTAACAGATATCGTATGCGGTTGTTCAATACAAAGCTACATGTATTATTATAATGTGCTATGCTACCAGCTATCGTACACTGGGAATCAATACCTAACTATTGTAGGGCGAGCAGCGTTTAGGCTATGCTATCAGCTATTTTATGCTGGTGATCAATACCTGGCTAACCCCTATTAATCGTAGCCCGCACGTAGGCCAATCACTCACTGATTAGCTTTAAGGCTAGGCTACCAGCCATCGTATGCTGGGAATTAATACCAAACTATTATGGTAGGGTGATCAGTTTTTAGGCTATGTTATAATTACTAGCTATTGTATGCCGGGGATATACACCAAAATACTAATATGGTGAGGTAATAGACTTTTAAGCTATGCTAAAAGCTATGGTATGCGGCAGCTATATGTACATGTATTACAACTGAGTGGTATTAGGCTAAGCAGGCGTGGAATGCCTGCCCAATATTGTGGTCCATGTGCAGTGTGGCAGTCAGTAGGTGGACACTTTGCCATGCTAGATTGTGTTTGTACAAATCATACTGGATAGTATGGTAACAATAGACATATACAATTTGGGGTGGTGAATAACTCTGTTACTCGTACGTGACTTCTCCGAAGGCTGCCTCATGGTACATAAAATCACTGATGCCAATTCAACTGCAATTTGCAGTGGTATTATTTGGGAAAGGTATTCCAGTGTCGCTATTGCCGATACAAAAAATGACATGTACATTTTAACAATTACTATATATATATAGCACAAGATAAACGATGCTATTTGAGCCATTTATTGTGACATGGCTTTTCTGCCAGGCGAGAGGCCAAAAACACACTAGGGGCAGAACAATTTCTAGTTAGCTACACATACACAATTTCTCACCAACTGTGGTTGGATTGTGTTTTGTTATTAGGTGATGCCTCCCAAGCGGAAAGGCGACAGCCAAGGGGGCTCAAAGCAGCCGGCCAACAAAAAGAAAACCAGAAAGGCGAGGAGTGGCCAGTTGGTCGCTCTCCCACAAGAAGATACACCAGGATTGGAGGCAGCCTAAGCCTAGGATACTAACAATATTTGACATTGAATGATATTAAATCACGTCATTATAGTTTTTCATCAAAACGGTATAAACAAATGCAATACAATTGCTACCAAATGCTAGAATAATGTTCAAGAGAGATGATCAAGTAGCGCAATGGTAGCGTACTCGTCTCTTACAATGTCAGCCAGGGCGCGACTTCTCGATCTGACGTGAAACGTTATTGAGTAACTTGCCCGACCGGATTAGTTTTCTCCTGGTACTCAGGTTTCTTCCCATATTTAGACCCTTCACGTTTCCATCCGGGTGAACAAGAGGGATTCACATAAGTTGAAATAGGATAACTCTTCATCGTTATCAAATAAATAAAGTATATATATGTAAAGGAGTACGTCTATGTATACCTGTCCTTCGATGGCATCTACATCAAGATTTTCAATGTCAGTTTTCGTTTTATCAAGCTTGGTTGTGACACTGATTGAATTCAAGTTGACTCCACCGAATGATCCTCCCGACAGATGAGTCAGTACATTGTCCAATTGGGTCTTCATATCCTGTTAAAACCAAAGTAAACAAATGTGTTAAGTCGATATTATAGTTTATCGTTACTATTTATGTGATTTTGCTGTAGAATGCTAACACAATTACAGGTTAAATGGCAATAGTTACATTTCTCCTTCTAGAGTTGCACTCAATGTTCATACCAAGAGTAAAAAGATTATTTTCCCATTAACTTTTCAGCTGGCGTATGAATACTTGCGACAATTAGTGCAGGAGAAAGGCCCATTTAAAGATTGTTTTCAACATCTTCCATAGAACTTTCAGACTAAATGTTTTAACATTGTAATGAATATAGCATCTTTTGTGGCATAGATATGTCAGAATTTATAATTTGCTTCGCATTTCATTTTTTGTTTCAAGTCCCATTGAGGTTTAAACACAATAAGGACAACAGAGGTAAATCCTTCAATAATTATCAACCACAACTGTGTGTCAACAATGTTTGCGGAAATATGAAAACGTAAATAATCAACAATAATATATAAATAACGTTGACTCGTGGACATGGTCGCAAATGACCAAACATCCAGAACACTCAAAAATCATTATGTATGTCAGAAGCACAGACAAATACAGAGACTATTTACTTAAGCTGAATAATTAACAGTGGCTCCATGGTTTTTTATTTTTAAATTGTTGCTTTCTTCTTTGTTTTTCTAGTGATTATTCTCTGATCTGATATGTTTTTGTTGAATCCTCTTGCATTTGTATACAGAATATCATAATCTTGACTAAAGAAAATATACATTGATGTTTCTTGAAAAACACTTAAGAAATGACAATTGATGTCTGCACACAAGGACAAATTCAGAAACCCATTCACACCGGAAATATACAAGAGGAACAATTGAACCTCGACCAGCTATTGATTACTTATGGTTCTTAGTTATACTGTATACTTTTGCACTCTCTGACTCTTGAAATATCTACAAATTTAAATGTTTCCTTTTTCTTGTTTTCATACTAAATGCTCAAATGTATTGCTCGAAGCGCTTCGAGAATTTATAGTTTCAATATTTTCAAAGAAAATCATTCAAAAAAATGATATGGATGTTAGTGAATTGGTATGCACTATTTTACAAGAATTGTTGTGATGTTTTTCATAAGATTCTGTTGCATTAGGTGCAAAATAATAGGACAAATTGAGTCCTTTGGATTAACTGGGAGACACTGTAAGACATAACTACCCAACACTACAGGTAATCTAGTGTACTAGCTTACCTTTAATCTTAAACTACGGCACTGAAAGTCTCAACGCAGTACACTCTTAGTGCACTAAGGTGTAAGCTATATGCTACATTTTACTGTACTCGTATACCGTATCATACTAATCTTCACCTGTCAATATATTGATTTTGTTGGTTCGCCTTAGAAATGACACAATAATAACCATCGTACAGCTGTATCGATAATCTGCCAGTCAGTAGGATGTTATACGAATTATAATCCTCGTACTATTTTGTGCGTTTACTCTCCATCATTCAAGCGGCATGATCTGTAGAAAAACGAGTTAATTTTGAAAATTACCTGGGTTTTAAGAATCCTGATTCTAGGACCACAATATAAATAAAGAGTTTTAAAGATAATTAGATTTTTGTATTTAGTTGAACGAACGATTTATAATGGCAATATTAACATAGCATAACTTACCAGTTTAGCCTGTTTTATTTGTGCTTCTAGTGCCGGGAAATCCACGAGGTTTCCCATTTTGTCCATTTGTAGAGCGCTATAGATCGCCTGGTTTTGTTTGCAAGAACTGTAATTTAACCAAAAGTGTCATCAACTTTCGAAAATAACGATGTTGATACATTAATAAATAAGGCACATTCTTGTAGTGATTTCGTTGTGATGTGTATTTACTGCTGATGTTACAGGAATGACTTAAGATTTATCATTGTAACAGTCAGTCATGATTTTCCATCTAAATCCGTATTAATATTGTGAAACACAGTTTTCATTGTGTTGATACAAATGTTAACATTATCATAATTATTTCCATTTCTGCATTTAAGGTTTGTATCGAAGTACCTTCCTAATGAGAATTGTTTTTGATAATAAGATAAAACAATATGCATGTCCTGGTATATACTGTCAGATATTATAATCAAAATATAGTAATATTCCTATAACAAATTAAAGGAAATAATTATATAGTTTTATATATAAAGTTAGTGAACCTTGTTATAAGTCAGACCGAGAACGATTATATTAAGTTACAAAACATCAGATAACACTCATCAATGTTTATCAGACAACAAGACACATTACTTTGATGTTGAAAATTTGGAGTAAAAGACAAATTTTAGTGATACTAGGATAAATATGTCACTTTGGATCTTAAAACTACGTTAGTTACATGTATATTGACAAGATACATATTTTTAGACAAACGAATCACGTATGATAAATAACAAATACAAGTGTATGGCAGAACATACCAATGTTTTCACTCGAGCATTACACTCATAAAACAATATCAATTTTCTACTATATTTGTAAAATATATACATGTACGTATTTACCGAAATATAACCCGTTAAATATCCATTGTATATATGTTCTACCTATATCGGTATGTACTGCAGATTAATATGTTAATACATGTGGATTAACATTTCAATATATAATTATAAAAAAAAGCAATTGATAAGAGTTTTTTAGTACCTCCCTAGCGCTTTCACCTCTTTGGAGGTTCATCAGGGGAACTGTTTATTTCTATTTAAATATATATATAAATTATCTTACCTGAGTATTGTTCCCAGGCTGGGTGGTTCCTGTTGGTACTTTAGCATTGTTTTGATATCAACAAAGTCCTTCATAATCTGTATAAATCATATTTTATAGCAGTGAAAAAGATACTTCAATATCTAAAACGATCATTTTGAATATATACATACATAACACGGTTTAAGCCTGGCTCAGAATGGATATGTGATTTTTCAACTCGGACATTTCATGATGTAATAACATGGCATTTAATTGATTGCTAAGGCGACCTTATGAGTATTTATGCCTTATTTATAAGCATGATTATTTGCAGTAATGATATACGAATAAGTGAGAATTATATTTCCTGTGACAAACAATGATTGTGATCTAAACACAAAGGCATACTTTAAAAGAAATCGCTTGATGAAAAAGTGCATCAATACTTTGCACATTCCACTCTCTATCAAACACATGGGATTAAAATATAAACTAGCCTAGTTGTATTCTCTAAAAACCAATGATAACACTTTTAATTGCTCTCTCACCGATTCAATATCCGTGAGTTGTGGGTCCTTCAAGGGTTGACACATGAACTTCTCAGTCAGTGATCCCACAGCGAACAGCAGTGTTGTCAGCAACATCAACAGCCACGCAAACAGGAAGATAAAGATGATCGATCTGATGAGAGACGAAAAGTATATGTAAACGCAGTTCCCTGCATCAGGAATGAATTTCTTATAAATGTCCATCATACGTAATTTCATTGAAATAAACAAAATGAAAGAATAATTAACATCTGAAATGCGAAAGGGAGATAACTAGATCTGATTTGACGATCGATAAATAGTGGACCCTTTTGGCAGCACGAAATCATAATGTAAAATAAAATGTGCGTTGTTGTATAAACAACATTGCTATGAAATATATCAAAAAATGTGTTTAAATATTTGATTCAATGTTATTAATAAGCGATGGTTAAGTTGATTAAATAAAGTCGGAAGTACTTCCTTAAGTGACAACAATCGGATGGAGACACGTTATAACAAAACCACATGATAGTACGTACGCAATAATCATTCTTCCGCCAGAGTTGGACATACAGCCTTTGGAATCGTCCGGAGGGGAGCCGCAGCTGCCACATACACCCAATACCAACCCAAAAAACTGTAGTCCAACAATCAAAGAGATGATTCCACCGATGACAACTCCAGCAATCCATCTGTAACATACACTCCCTGTCAATATTGAGTGATTCTACCGAATGAAACATACTGTGAAATCACAAATCCATGTGTTCTTTTAATTTCGTTGATTACGTGGGTACTCTTCATCCACGAATCATATGTCTACGAAGTAATTACATGTTTGACATTAAGAATGTTTCAGTGGGAGAGTACACTGCAAGCTTTTGTACACGAATCCATGTGCTCGCGAACTATTGTTTTGTTACATTTTTGTATTTTTGTTGTTGTTTTTTTTTGGGGGGGGGATGGGGCCGGATTGGGGAATACGATATTTTGGTCCAACAACAATATCTGATTTTACAGTATGAATATATAGTATTGTGGTCGTCATCATAACCTGAATTCCAAATAATAATATTCCAGTGTTAAAGATGATGGTTACAAACGTGTACTTGCTTCTCGTGCTTGAGATCGTTGGTGACCTACATACGTCCCAGGATATAATTGGTACCTTATGTGTCATTACTCTTGTTTTTTTGGAGCAACTGGCATCTTTTCCAGTGCTTTGCGGTCGAGCTGTCTTTCCTTTCGGATTGATTCCTACTCGTTACCTATTGTTGTATATTTTTTATCGATATTTGCCTTTATTGTACTTCATCATTTAAAAGGAATGTAAGTGGAACGCAATGACAACGAAACACGGATAATTAAATCAGAGTGAAAAATACACCTGAGTTATATCTATTATACATGTAAGAGGTTGTTTACTCACCTGTAATGGTCAAACGGTTTGATGGTATCCACGGTGTCGCCGACCGTATCTTTGATGCTATCCAAGTTAGAGTTTCTAACCTACACAACAAAATATAAAGGAGAAACAATACATAGCTAGCTCTCCACTGGTAAAGGGGTAAAATAAATCACAAATCTTACTTTGAGGTGATCCTAGGAGTTGTAAAAATAGATAATTGCAAACCCATTATAAAATAATCGGTAAAAACATTTTAATGTGACAAAAAGTCAAAAGTGAAAAGGTATAATAAATGTCACAGTGACCTATTTTTAGCCTTCAACTACCCGCCATTCCTTAGCTGAATCCAGGTGCCAGGTTTGAATATCATCGTAACTTTAAAAAACCGCAATTCCATGGGCAAGATTTTGGCGGGGAATTATGCTTAAGACACATTTCATAATCGGAAATTAACAAAGAATAGTGACTCTTTATGTGGTGTGTCTCACTACCCCATTGACATGGCACGTTGCTTTCCCAATAAACATAAGCATAATGAACGTAAATGAATGAGAACAAATGTACGCTGTGGACAATTTTTAGTCAGTTGTGAACAACGATTTTAGTATGCGACATTCTAGATATACAAGTATAAGTATAGCACGTTTTGTGGAGGCATTGCTGGAACCAAGCAAGCCAGCCGACCATCCACCTAGACAACATCATATGAAATAACGTCATGTCATATAAAGGCGTAAACCTTTAATGCGAATTTTAAAAATGCATACGTTATATTATAAGTACAGATAGATATGAAAAATAATTACCAGTGCAGTGTGCGAATTGATAAAATAGTTACGCAGGTACGTGCAGGCAAAGCATATCTCAGTTTTCATTATGTGACGTTATAGGATTCCCCTCATGTTTCACAAGGCGCATCCCTGAGGATAAACTCTTTTTTAATGTCAAAAACATATCTCTTGAGAAAGAGATTATCTATTATGTAACTGCATTGTGGCAAACATTACGTATTGAAGGGAAATCATATTCAATTCGGATAAGTGCTGTTGATATGCATGTCAAACTGTTTTAATCAATGGAGCATTCAATTAATTATTTATCAATGTCTGATTGCTCACGTTTTCAACGGTGTCCTTCATCCCATTAACGACAATATTGACTTCAGTGGACATGTCTGAAACCTGTTTCTTGGCGTCATCAAGCTGTGCTGCAAAATCAAAATAAAACATACTTCTTGAACACACTTCAAGGGTTGATAACTTCATTATGACTAGTACTGCTCTTAAATTGCAATAATAACGTAAACACTACAGAACCATTTATACGATGTTTCTGAGGGTCCTCTATATCATTTCATTCATTTTCTATTTTAGAGTTTAAAATATAAAATTCTAGCTAAAATTCATTTATCCATCTAAATCGGATACACTGTAAATAGCGTTTCCCACTTACGTAAGGTCCACTTGCCAGTTACTCAATCAGGGGTAAGGGTATGTAAATGTAGAATGAAATCATACTTACTTTGAATGCCCGTAGTAGCAACATCTACGCTGGTCTTCAGACCACTAGTTATCTAAATGGGAGTACATTTATTTCGTTTTCAAAGTATTTTTATTGTAAAAATGAAGGTTGATTTTTCAAAGTATACAGCTTGTATATATTATGAAGTTAAACATTTAATTTGGTGATTTGTAATATAAGTTAACAAAACTACTGAAAGGTAAACAGAAATGTAACATATAATGATTAAACAACAAAATGGGGCACACCAAAGACGTTTTAGATCCCTGACATGATCCTGTATTTACAACAGCAACCTGTTGTGATAGCTTAAAATAGAAATGTAGGTAACAATGTATTATAACATTTACACGAAATTCTCCAAAAATCCCCAATACCTTATTTATTAAAGTGAGCGCTTTCATTTCCATATTTTAAGTTATCTCTTCTATTTGAACATTTCTATGTAATTTGTAAAGAAAGAGCAGAAAACGTTGTAAATCCATGCATCATTTTATTGTTGATTCAAACTTAGAGATGTCGTTCTTAAAACTATACCACAAATGGACAAAAAAACAAAAACAGTCGAGCTGGGAACACAAATTCACCATCATTTTAAAGACAGTTAAACTTTTAGTAAACAATTCAAATTTTAAAAAGTACACAATCATGTCAGGATAAGGGATGATTTTAAACGTATCCGGATTGAACTGTGGTAATGTCATAACCATTAACGTTAAGGGAAAAGCAATGGAATTGTACATAAACCGGTAGTTGTGTTTTAAAATCATGTATTATAACACTGTCTTTACAGGATGTTTTGTTGTTAGAATAGTTTTCACGTCACGTGCAATTCATTAGGGTAAAATCGGGAGGCCAGTGCAGGGGATCCCGAGATGGTATCGCCGGACAAGCGACAACAAACCCTGAACGTAATTTGTCAAAAACTGTTAAATATCATTTTACATAACTGTTATATATATCCTACTTCTTTTTAAAGATCGTCAATAAATCAAAATTAATTTCGACTATTTCCCGCTCGGCACTTTTCCGCAAACTTTCGGCAGTACTAAAGTAAACAAAAAAAGTATTGCGCGCGGTTATATCATTTGATGTCAAAATAGAAAGGAAATGTACACTAACAATGGTGCTGTTTTCTATTTTTGTGGTTTTAAAACGATTTATTTTATTTTATTAAAAATCCATTCAAAAGTCTCTAAATTTCTTCTCAAATATTATTTCCCACAATGACCATCCATGATAATGAATTCATAACGCTACTTTCAAGTAATTTTATTCAATATGGTAAATGATTAGGATTGAACAGGCTACGCCTATATTAGTTAACTCCTGCATGCATTGATAACGAGTTTATAACGCTGTACATTTAATACACTAGTGCATTATATTAGGGGATAACAAAGAACACACAGACCATTACGCTCAGCAAGGTTCTCAGTACAAACGTGTGTCGTACGGTCAACGTTAACGCTGTGGTCAATGCTGTGATAATTAACTACTGTTAGTTATACAAAGGATGGCTTACATCAGTCAGAATAGCGGTGTCCACAGTTGGTAAGGTTATCTGTAATTAAACAACATATATGTGGTTATGTAAAATAGATTCATTTATTAAAAGGACCTGAAACATTTCTAGATGAATTTGACATTTGTATTAAAACTATACCATCAGACAAGAGACACAAAATTGATGTAACATGTCGGCATCAAAAAAATATAAAATAAAACATAATTCATCATCTTCATCCCTTGTTTCATTGCCTGGTCTAAATAACATGGGGATTCGAATAGTTCAGAACAACTTAACTGTTGTCTTACAACAAACACTGATTATTACTTTGTGTAATGGGGTCAGACGATTTAAGTTATAGGGCTAAATAATAAACGTTGTTAAATGACTGATGTCATCGAATAGGATCATATTTTCTAAACGGACGTTTGCATAGAATTTCAGAAAGGATAACATGAATTTGCAAGATATTGAAAATAAAACGATCATCTCACGTCAGCAAATGTAAACGGTCGTACAGTAAGTAAAGATGAAACTTCCACATTATACATGTTATTCAAGTTGTAGGAAGATTAATTAAATACATAAATACATGAATAAATAAATCCACGTTTACTTCAAACTATTCGACAATACTGCAGTTTTACGGAGGATTTATTTTTGCTATTTCGCTGCCTGCAAAATTTATAACTACGAAAGAAAATAAAAAAAATAAACCCTGCGAATGTATTGCCCTTCTGATTTTTATACATGTAAGGACTTTTCAATTTTAGGATGTTGCGCGATAATTAGACCCTGAAAAGAAGCGCTTTACATTAAAATACCGGTCGGCTGTATAGAGTGTTGGGCAGAGAAACCCGGTGTGTCAATAGGCGCGGTTATGACTCCAGGAGTCGCATACAGTGGTGTGATTGCCCATGTGTAATTTTATTAAATCACCATCGATTTATCTTTTGATACCTGTATTTACATAAGAGAATATTTTTGTAAGCGGCGAACATTATTAATATATATGTATATTAGACATACCGTAATTATGTAAAAGAAAAACCTTCACAAACTTACAGTCCTGAATATCAACACGGAACGTTATATACCTAATATAACATTTATGAATGGAAATTTGCGTACTTGGAAAATACGGAACTAGCCAGGTCAATAATCCAGCAAATTGTGAACGCTGATATATGTATCACTTCCTTAGGCTGTTTAACCAATCACGATAAAATTGTATACGTGTTGGTCTTAATAATGTGTGTTGGTGTGTGTGTGGGTGGGTGTGGTAGTGGGAAAGAGGGTAATAAAACTTGCCCACGTTGAAATATTGAATAAACGCTATTCCGTCTTTGCGTATTGCAGAGTTATCTTCTCTTGTGAGCAGGTATTGATTGTTACGTCATTGCATTGTGTGAGAAAATTACGTCGTTTTCTCAAAAATTGATGACGTTACTCTCACAAACAAATGACGTAACAATCAATACCTGCTCACAAGAGAAGATAACTCTGCAATACGCAAAGACGGAATATGCGTATGTCTTTGCTTTGATTAAGGTTTGCACACTTAAATATTAAGTGTACATCCTACTTTGTTATTGATAATGTATTTGCTTATTTAAATGTGGAATGCAAACTTTAAATAAATACTGTGATAATAGGGTAAACTGGATGCCTTTTGTCATTTGTTAACTTACCTGATAGAAAGTCACACGTTCATGCCGTTACGCACTGTCCCGTATCTCAACTATCAGGATCCTTGTGATTTACTCTCTGTTAGGTGCTGTGTCTTTGGAGAAACCAAAATAACAGCAGCTCACAGTTGCCGCGGTGTCAAAGGTCAAAAGTGGGTAATATTAATGTATATCACTGAATGTTAGCAAAAACTTCTTGACATCATGTTTCAAGCTATTTATTCGTATGAATTTGAATGTGCGAAAGTAGCGATAATAGATTTATAGTTTTTTTCTTCTGAATAAATGTTCACAAAGTTTGAAATTGTTTTTGTCTCCACGTGCATTTAATTTAAATATGAGTTTACCTCACTACTCCATTAGTATGTTTTTAAAATCTTCTCTACAACCTCTCTTCGCATCTATAGAATAATTACCCACTCGACTACTATCAAATTAATGCATATTTATCATCTATACAACTATAAAATATACAATCCCCCTCCACAGCAATCAATTATATTGATATATATAATCATGTCATATCTATCAATTCAATACATATCCCTTTTACTATCAAATTAAAAATTAACAAATTCAGTCCTATGCAAATAATATCAATATCCAAGATGAATCTTGGCGCCCACCATAGTATCACCTTCATAGGTTCTATGTAAGATTGATATTTTCTGTACTTTTTTTCCTGTTTGATTGAAACATGTAAATAGTAATGCACCTTGTGGTAACTTTTGATCAAAGTTTATACTGCTCTATATGACATGCATAGGTTATTGTGTGACTTTCAAAGTGAAGTTGTCGTTGACCGTTTAACTAACACATTACTTAAATGGGTAACACGAGGGACCTAAATTTG
This sequence comes from Chlamys rubida, assembly GCA_032359455.1. Lineage (NCBI taxonomy): Eukaryota > Metazoa > Mollusca > Bivalvia > Pectinida > Pectinidae > Chlamys > Chlamys rubida. The sequence continues at coordinate 21,541 of JAUMHH010025559.1, read as the reverse complement.
AAATTTGAGAAGGATCTGTCTAGTATTTGGGGAAAATAATGAGAACAAGTTAAAATTGTCCAAATCCAAGATGGCGACCATTTTATTTTTTCTCATGGATAAGCATGGAAATATGAAAATTAGTGAATGACATTTGATAAAGATCTGTTAAGTACTTCATGAGAAATTGTGATAACCAAATTGAACTGTCAAATTCAAGATTCCAGGACTTTCTGGGAAATAACACTCACAAACTCTAATAATCAAACCTCGATTTTTCCAATTAGTCACAAAATGTAAGCTGCTTATTTAGGACAAAGGGGAACCTACCTTTGAAGTTTAAGGAAGATACCTCCAGTACTTTCTGAGAAATAGCGGTCACAAGAATTGTTTAACGTCGGACGGACAGACGACGGAACACGGAGGAAGGCGATTAGAATAGGTCACCATCTGATGTTGATGAGCTGAAAACCCTCGTGTCCGCCACTGTCAAGTTAATATGTGACCACCCTCTAAAATGTTATTTCTTAGGAGTGGTCAAATCTGTCGCACATCAAAAAGACCCAATTGTCCCTAAAAAGGCGCTCGCTGAAACACAGCGGCGAAAACGAACGGATTTAATAAAATGCATTTTTCATAATTATAACATTGCTTAAAATTGATTATGATCGATTATATCTTATTTTTCATAATCCATGGATGGATTTCTGAACTTATATGTGAGAATGACTGTAATACAGCTATCAATAAAACATCAAAGTCAACAGCTACATCGCCTGACTCACTGCGGACATCTATGGGGAATATCTACATTGAACTTGTTTTATCAGGAACAACATCAAAACCAAAAGACAAACTTTGAACTCTAAAATATAAGAGGAGAATAGGAGACACCATGCACACAAGGGAAGAGGCTTCGTGAACTACAATACTATTTCGAAGGCGAACTCAGGTGTTCCAGAATCTGGACAATTTAGTGAAGTTAGTCTTTTTTTAACCTTGCCACAGAATTCTTCATGGTTATATAGTTTGATACTCCTTATGAACAATTCATGTCTAGAAATTGACAAGTGACAATGGCGTTTGTAATCAGTAATGGAGAAATCATTAACTGTAAAGATGTACATTTTAGTAGCAGCTGTCGGTGAATTTCTTGCTAAAAAATGTCTTCCCAGCCGAGTAGAGAAGGTAACTTCTCGCTTTATTTACCTAGCCTGAATCAAAATCACCTTACAACAGCATCTCAAACATCGTTATAAATGAGTGATCTATATTACCTTTAAACCTATTGATATCGTACTTTCTGCGGGTTGAATCCCTGCGGTACCCTCTCAGTGCGTGCATGCTATACTTGAACCTGCTCATTTTTATTCAAATCCAAATGTGAACAGAAATATCTGATTAGAGGTATATATTATGATACTTATTATTCTTAATTGCGATATATTGTGTAAATTCAAGAACGTGTTATGTGTGAACTCAGACTCATAAATGACACTGTGTTGTCGGTCGTGCTGTACATGTTTACTTCTCACTGTAAAGCCCGGATATTGCGCTATTTTGGGCGTAGTTATTTTTATCACGGCTTTCCCAAAAGATGAAACTGATCACACTGGACGTTGGCTTCAGGTCATGTAATTATCAACTACGTAGATTTTCGTTAGGAGATATATATTTTGAGTATCGAATCTATTTTCAGGTTGTCATTTGACTAAATAGCCCCTTTAAGCGTTTCCTGCCGTTCTTCAGCGTTGAATGAAGTGTCAAGGACAAAATTTGACCAGGCAAAATACTAACTGTTTTTTAGTCAGCATTCTACTAACCGATTATCATGACACACTTGGTTAATTTAGAAATTGTATAAAGAAAGTCGACGCCAGGAGTTCAACTATATCATGATGATCACCATGCATCAAAGAATGACTCGTCTGATTTTCCATGTGAGCTAAAAGCTTGTAGAATAGTGAAGTAGATCTATCTCTTACAATCAAAGACAACGTTTAATGTTTTTAGGGTTCATGATATATATATTTCATTCTATTGTGATGTCTCCTCAGTCTATATTGTTGGCATTTTTCACAACTTGTGTATCTCTCATATTTCTTCCTGTGTGCAGACCTTTACATACCATTTTTGCTATTCTATTTTAACCATAACAGACACTGATAACAAGATATGTAAAAAATGACAAAACTTAAATGTTTAATAAGTCTTTTATTTGTTGTATTTTCAATACAGAAAATAGTTTGTAATCATCACAGTCTAGCATAGCAAAAGTAACATATAACAAATGTTTATACAGATCTCTTTGGCTGTAATGAGCTTGTCTAATCTCTGGTGGATAAATAATCATCTAAGATAATTATCAGTGGTTCATATACCACAGCTACATTTTTGGAAATACATTATAAAAGTATTAGAGAAGATAAACAGTTTATACTAAATCCTGAGGGAAGTCGCGAAATATTTTTAAACAACATAAAAAAAAGAGAATAATGGAATGAAGCATATATAGTTTTGGAGGATATCACATTATAGATTTTTTCGTTACCCCGCATACAATGTACCTACATACTGAGTGACTTTTTCTTTCACTTCTTAGTCAGGACTTTCGGTTTTGCCATTGCGAGCGTACAAGTCAAATAACAACATAGTTAGAAAGAGCAAATAATTTTGGCATTCCGAAAGGTAAAGCTTCACAGCAACCTTGTTTAAATATATTTTTTGAAATTTCCATGGCGCAATTTCAGTCTTGACTATTTTTGTTGACCTGGCCGCCGCCGTAAGAATAAGTATACTATCTCAATATTAACACTTTTACATCATTTATTCTTATACAATACAACATATCATTACCTGTCGGTTATTTTATTCTTTAGCACTATTCGTAAGATATAGGACAGAAAAAAGGCAGTGTTGTACGTAGTAATTTATGAATAATGGCTATACCTATTACATACAATGTAAGACATTATGCAGGTGATTATTGTTAAGGCTTGTCTTTCCTTAAAACATACTAATCACAATATATCTATTAATTTATGATTACAGGAAAATCATAAAAGAATTATTATTGTTAACTAGTAGTTTTTACAAATGTTAGAAATATTAATTGCTAGTAATAAAGTCGAATCAACAATTTTCAGAGTAAAGTCAATGTAATAGATCTCCCTATACCATCCGTAATCGTTGAATATAAGTATGGTATCTTTGAATGAAGTTGTCGGTATAATTCCAAATAAAAAATCAGGTAACGTTGTTTCACCGGTACTGAAATTCCTCTTAGTGTTTCAGTATTCGTCACTTTGCAGAATCATTATAGCTAACAATAGGGACATTTAACCAGTGTCCCCGACTTCACTTGTTCAATGACATATTAAAATAGTTTGGGACTGAATACCGATCTATATAATACGTAAGGTAGGTTACTTATGTTTTACAATGTATATTTTCAGCAATTTCCAGTATATACATATACAAGGAGCAAATATATGTTTTTTTTTCGCGGATTCAAATTCCCATAAATATATCGTTAGGAGAACAAAAGCAAAACTTAAGCGATTTAATGTGTTTGAAACATCTGGATCCTGTACCACCAATCTTTTAGTAAAGAAAATAAAATATTTAAAAACAAATATCACCAATAATAACCCAAAGACACCACAGCAAAGGCGACTAGTCTACATAACCATATACCATCTGAAATAAACAAATAACCAGTTAACCTTTTTTTTTAAATTCCCCCCTTTCACCAAACAATTAGAAATGCATAGGTCTGGAAAAATATACAAAACAAACATGTACTCATTTCCAACAGAACGTTATTATACTTTAACAAGATATGCATAGCTGGTTCACAAAAAACAGGTAACATGGAATATGTTGTCAAACCAATACGAAAAAAGTAAAAAATAAAAATAAAAAACAGAACAGATTTTATGTTACACCGAAAACAATAATCGAAAATGTCTTTGCCTGTCACCAGATGATGAGGTAACATGTTAACAAATGCATCGAAGGTCTGAAACAATAAAGTGGAAACCTTATGCAACCAGAACACCTCTCTTCTGATCCTCCTTTTCACCTCTTCCCTCACTCCCTATTCTTTTCATTCTATTTTACATATCAATTATCAAGCAAATACTTCTTTTGTCATCACTCGATATTTGTACATGTTGTTCATTGTACTATTAGGAGAGGGCCTAGTAAGTTGTAAGAACAGAACTTATGCCCAATCCCTTGACTGTTTAATGTAAATGAAATATGTTTGTATGAAACGAATTTGTTTTAAGACGTTTACATTACTTTAACTCAATTATTCTACATATAGTGACAGTTTGATAAAAGTTACAATTGTTCTTGTAAAGATTTGGTATAACCATGTGAAGAGGTACATAAACAATTATTACATTTGACATTCTAGTTAATCAAGCAGCTTATCGATAACTTTCCTGTACATCCCAGTTATGAATCCTTTGGCATGGAAAAGTTTTAGTGACAAAAATCATAATGTAATTTGAAGAAAAAAAAGAAATTAAATGTATTTATTACAACATTAATACAATACAAAATAGCACATTAAATTTCCCGTTAACAAAAAGAACTAACATCAGTCATCCTCTTTGTCTCAAGGTACTTTGTTACATCTCGAGCACAAGTATATATAATATATACACCATCACAGCAGGAAAGCTTTGGTCTCAACTTGGTGACTAAGTCCAAGCTATTAATAATATATATGTATATATTAAGTACCAATATATCATTAATATAATGTTTAATAGAATATGAAAGACATAACGTCAAATTTTCATACTGAACAAAAATCAGATGTTGGTTCTTGTAAATTGTTAGAATTCCCATAAACATTGCATGTCATAAATTTAAATAATTATGTTGTGGCCACATGTTACGACTAAACCATATGATATTAATATTAATTTTTACTCACTTTTTCATATTGTTTTCAAAGGATCATCTTCCAGCATAAATTAGTTGTATTTTAAAGACTGCAAGCTACAATTTGTAGTGTTCTTCGATTTAAAACCATATGCTGCACAATCTATAGCGTATTTTACAATTGTGAATATAGTTGAATATAAGTGATATTGCTATCAAAATACTGGATATGCGAAATATTTAGAACCGTTTTCAAATTTGGCGGCTTTGTACATTGATTAAATGTGCATTAATATGATTTCTATTTTTCACATGAAATCAACGCCACGCATTGTAACAAGAGTAAAATATTACGTGTAATTCTAAAATTCTGCACTAGCACCTATATCATAATACATGTATTATATATTACTATAATCTTTTTCTTTGCCATATTGTCATGCATTGCTTGGTAAACAATTTCCAGGTTGTGCCACCAGATTTTACTTTTCTTATCAAAAACATTTAATTTGTCTTTTAACTCATGTAACAGCTCTGAAGTTGTATTTTTTCTTTTGTAACAATTTGAATACTTTAAAGTTGCATATCAATGAATATCATGGTTGCGGAATTTATACAAAGTAATAACTAGTTAAAATATTGTTTTTCTCATGAGGTTACATACTGAAAGTTGTATTATATCTAAAAACTATTGTTTACTGTAACAATTAAGGTTACTATTTGTATTGACACAAAATGCCTAATAAGTCTACATATCATGTCACCAAAGGAAAAGCACATACATCATCATGTATTCTATATTGTGTACTGTAATTGAGTTACTTTAGAATATCAAAGAAAGACCAGACATATGCATACAACATTTTCTATTCCAAAGACGGTACTTGCATATTGTATCTACTACACTGTAAAAATAGACGTTCAACATAAATTAATCGCTCTAGATTTTAACAGGCTCGTTTTAAGGCAACAGATTTAAGCGATAACTAAATTAATTAACTTGAACCACACCACTTTTGGCAGTGAACAAGATGACAATGCTTGATTGAGGTAATACTGAATACTGTCAACGTCGGTACACTGCGGATTTGGCATTCCTGGTTTTAGCGGCTGAAGATGCACCGTTTCTGCCTTTTACAGAGGCAGATTGTGCATTTCTCACAGTATAGGACGACCTACTTATACTACTTCGGTTATCCCGACTTGTGTTTTCCTTTTCATCCTTTTTCTCGCTCCTTGGTGGTGCCGTTTGAGGTCGTACGACTTTCGGGAACTGAGTCTGGAACCACGCCTCAAAATCTTCTATGCTCATATCAATGATCTTTTCCCGAGCGAACTCCACCGCAGCGCTGATGTCGGGACTACAGATCTCCCATTCCCGAAGAGTTCCGAGTACTTTTATGAACTTCAGCATGCTGTGCTGCTGTCCGGCACCTTCCATCTACACACATAAAAAGATACAGCATAAACGAAAATTGATAAAGTGAAAAAAACCCAAACCCAAACAAATAATACTGTATATTTTCCACTTTGACGCATACTATTTTAAGTATATTGAACTTATAAACTTGTACAGAATAGCAACTTGCTACAATAAAAAATGGCGACACAATGACAATTTATGTGATAAAACATTGTGTCAAAAATTGAAATTTTGGTATTTCGTCAGCGCAAGAAAGAGCTGGTCTTTTTTAATACTTGTAAAATAAGTTCTGCAATCAGATGCATGCTCGCTTTTACAATGATCATACTTTGTAAAATTTTATAAAATCCCGTTACACAAGATCAAAACGAGATTTGAAGGTGATTTAAACCTCAGAAGAGTACATCCTTAACTTACATCTTTATTTATAGGGAAAATGTTACTGACATTATCCTTTACGGATTATATTTAAGTGACTTTGTCCTTTAAAGATGATAGTAAATTGACAGTATCTTTCATGGCCGATATTAAACTTATATAACTTACAAAATCAACATTATCTTTAAATATGTTTTTAACTGATATTATCTTTAATGGGTGATTCTAAACTGACATTTTCCTTATTAGATGATATTAAGTTGACATTATCCTTTTGTTATGATGTTAAACTGACAGGTTTTATAGATGGAATTTAACCAATATAATCGTATATATAATCATTTTTAACTTATATAGTCTTTTGTTGGTGGTGCAATGTATTAAACGTTATTTTTCATAGATATTTATTGATGTTTTGTTACCGATACGATCCTTTAGTAATATTGAACAGACTTGATTCTTTATAGATAAAGATAATCTTTAGCCTGTCCTGATCCTTTGTAATTGATATATAATTAACTAACTTAATCCTTTTTTAATGATATTTAACTGCCATTATCTTTAAATGACAGTGTTTCACTGACATTTTCCTTAACAGATATTTAACCAATATGTTTTATTGATGGTATTTCACCGACAGATTCTTTATTGATATTTGATGCTCGAATGACACTTTATTGACATGATTGAAGTCTGTCCTGACCCTTCGTAATTGATAAATAATTTACATACTGCTTTGATGGTTATATTCAACTTGCATTGTCCTTTCTAAAACGTAACTAATTTTGAATCCTTTTATAACGGTATTTAATTAGGTAAAACTTTTAAATGATTTTATCAAATAAATACACATCAAAATGGATTTTATACACATCTAATGGTGTGTTCAAAATATAATCGTTATATGACGTATTGTACATGAAAAAGTGTAAATTATACATTGCATAAGACAATGTAGACTTAACAGAGACAAGTATCGGTACAAAATGAATTACACATGAATCAACATATAACAAGTCAGACTTCACAAAGACAGGTATTGATGGTACAAACTGTAAAACAATCTTACGTTATGACAATTAAAACATATGGTTTATCATCAACATAGATATCGGACAACATTTTCAACGTGCAGATAGTGCAATCGGTTGCTTTACATCTAATGTCATTTGTCTTGATAAGCAAACCAGTATCGTACTTCCTTTCAAAATAAAAAGTACGTAAGCACAAATTAACATGAGGAATAACTAAATTTACTTTCAAAACGTGATTAAATGCTGTTTTTGAACATCAACATTTACGTTAATAAACCACACGTGCTTTCTAACTAAGTCACTTACATTAACGTTAAATCTAACATGATGTGATCTATTTCAAATCTTACTATGCAAGCTAAGAACAATCAGCATCTTTTTATAAAACATTCTCATACGAAATCATCCGTTAGCAAACAAGGCATTTGTCCTTATACCTGTCTTCTGCTTGTGTATAGCTAGGTATACACGTTTCTCACAAAAAGTACGAGAGACTAAAACGGCGTCTTTTACTATCTGATATCATAACCTTTTTGCGATTCTAATATGTATGAAATTAATATAAAATTAAAATAAAATTCTTTATGTAATGTAAGGTAAGATGGAAAGAAGCCATCTCATTCCTGGCTACCAGTTGGCGCCTCATAAAAGGATGTTCCTTATTTGGGAAAGCTGACTGATGGGTCTTAACTTGCCGCGTGAAGTAGTGTTTCATCTGATGTTACGTTGTGAAGTTCATCGCAGTTTATATTGTAGTCAGTATTTCACGGTACACAGCAGATTAATGAATAAACCTTTGATATATAATGAGAGTACAGATCTTTCCACCATTTCTGGAGATAACATGCTTATAGGTGTATGTTCCAGTGTTTCATTAAAGATATATAAATGTATTGGTCTAGGTGTTAATTCTTCATTTTTCCACCATTTGAATGGAGACGTCATGCAATAACTTTGTTAAGATCATAAGATAAGATATAGAATGTTCCCTTGTTAAAAAGACCATGCTTGAGATTGAAAGAAACCATGCATTAAACGAAACGCTTTTTTTTGATGACTTTGTATCTAATATAAATACAGTTTAAACTTTTAAGATGATGTAATTAGAGAAAGGAAAATTAACTGACAATGATAAGAATTTATACCGTTGAGTTTTCATTTCAAGTTTTCAAGAAGCACGCGCCGCAGATGTAATAATACATGCAAACCAACATCTTGGGGACACTAATCAAAATGAATACGAGCTAGGGCACACTTTATTTATGATATTCCAATAATATCGGTATAAACAAGATTGTGTTTATGGCTGGATTAGGTAAAAGTTGTTCTGGCTTGCGTGTATATATTACTCTCTGATATAGTAAGAATGAGAAATATGCAAAACAAATACCTGTGTATTTTTTTCTTAAAATTTGATAACAGTGTTTTGTTTCTCCAAATGAATTACTGTAAACAACTGTAACTAATTCTAAATTAATGTTTGATATAAGAAATGGCAAAATAACATTTGACTTTTTCAGTTATTTAATTTCCCTTTTTTTAAGCCTGAAAAGAATGTTAACCATAAGCTTAACAACAATTTGAAAATGATTGAAGTTTAGAAATGATACTAGTAAGTAAGTGAAAGAAGCAAATGTCAGTGTTTGGCAGAGAAAGCCTATCAGATGGATGCTTGTGTGCAAAAATGCCAAGATAGCTTTTTAGGACGTCATGGATGACATCTGAGCTTGATGCGGTGCCGTACTACCTGGATGATGGTACTGCGACGACGGGCTAGAGAGTTCTGTTAGGGAGGTATGCAGTTCTTGTGTTAATGAATATTATAAAAAGGAATAAAATAATATGTAATAATAAGCAAAAACTATGCATTCCTATCGAGTCGTACTTTGTTACACACATGTATAGATTGTTTGGTTGATAGAGGATATATTTAAAAAGATAAATCAACATGGAAACAACAAAGCTGTTGCTTAACATTCTTAGAATATTTGAATGAGTATACAAATGAAGTATATATAAATATAATATAATATATCAGTTCTATCTTCTTGTCATATGATGTATCTGTAACTGTTCTGTTTCACTGTGTCTTGATAAAGGAGCGGATCGCTCCGAAAATTTGACAACCTAAACTTGTCCACACTGTTGGAATTACTTTGCCCCATACATATAATATATATATAAATCAGATACTTATGACCTCAAAAACAAAGTGCAAAATATAAAAATCGTGGAACTCATCACTTTAGTGCAGTCCTGAAATAAAATCTTTATTAATTTCTAACAATCAATGGATCCATGAATAAAAGGCTCTGACAACAACCTGAAATGCCTTGACAACAACCTGAAAATCAAATCTGCATGAAGGCTAGGAAAAGCAACACAGTTACTGCTATAAAGTGCTATCAATAATAATTATTGTTCTTCGAATTCTGTCTTTGATATTCCTCATATAGTGAAGTCCACAATCAATATTGTTCAAAGTTGATTAATTTTGTTTGGAATGTTATACAATATTTCTTTAATGTGAATATGTTTATATCAATCATCCTATGTTTAATGACCTTTGTCTAGATATGACCAAATCATAAAAAAGTTCCTCATCAGGTATGAAAAACAATTTAATTTTAAGGTAAAACATATTATCATGTTCAAATATATTAAGTAATATTGTCAGCATTATTTGTTAAATTAATTTTATGCAAAAATGTTCAATAAATTGATAAATTTGAGTATTTCAAAATAAAGATATTAAAAGACTGCGAAAAAGTACATGTGTCGAACTCGGGACCTATCCATTACCGATCCTACATTTAACCAATGTTCCTCTTCACAAAGTATAAATGTGCCGCGTCAAAATGAGAGAGAGGAACACATTGACAAGTTTAATAGCTCTTAAGTGAGAAAAACTGTTTTGTTGCGTTATCTTCTGTAGAAAATAGAAATAAAAATCTTCACGATTGTAAATGGTTAAGTTTAACCTTTTACATTAACTGAAAAAGTTATATAGATAAAATGAGTTTGTACTGCAAATCAACCATTTTTGTTAAATACATATTTTCTGAATTGCGCATCAAACAATTTATACTGTTTAATATTTTAATGCAATTTACCAATACATCTAAATTACGGAAGAATACATTTTGTATCCATTTAAATGAAAATGAGGCATGGTGACTTAAATAACGAAAGGCTGAGCCACCAACACCAGTACTAGTACACCAAGCTCTAAATGCAGCATCGAAAATAACAACAATATTTACAAGGTAACCACACGCCAATACTCAGCTACATGTATGGAGGTCAGGAACAAAATAGAATTTCATCATAACAATAAGGATGCCTTGCATTGATTTGGATTTTACCAACAACTCGTTAGAACAGTACAGACAATTTTCTTTTGACCTTTATACATTATTTTGACCTTTAGTGCAGGCACAGCGCAATTATACTTGATAAACCATCTAGCGATGATACTTTACGGTGGATATATAAAGACCCGTATGTTAACATCCAATGACGAGGTAGAGACATAAATAATGCTACGTTTGATATTTGATAATGACCTTGTGTTTTAGGTGAAGACAACAGCAATTATTGTCACAAAAGACTAGTGTTGATGTCCTTGTGATTAACCTTTTGTTGAAGTATACAATTCTACCTGATTGATAACGATGTTATATCTGGGACAAGAAAATGTAAATTTTTACGTTACTTCCTTTAATGGAAATGTTCTGTCACACAGTCTTGTCAAAAATTCACATGCGCATGACAGTTTAACAAGATATATGTGGCGATGAAAACATGTCTGGGTCATAAGAAAAACCAACTGTAGTATATACAGATACGTATTTAGTGTACATAGGGAACATTATATTCCCCAGATATTTTCATACAAGTGCATCAAAATGAAAATGACATAAAATATCCATCTGAGTAAAACTTTATAAATGAACTGTTGCACGGACATCATAGAGACATGTGCAGCACTATCTTCTCCAAGTATTGGAGGGACATGAAAATAACAGAAATTAATCCAGAGCTAAAGAAACTGTTAAAGAGATGGACATACGGAGCGACCATGTGTTATACTCTATTCTCCAAATAATTTCATGCCGGCATATAAAAAAACAAAAATGACACACTGTGCACGTCTACTTAAAAATGTGATATATAAAGATAAATTGAAAAATAATCAAAATTTTATTCCTACACCTCTCATTATTGTTTAATATATTTAGTTGATTACATTTTTTTCTGTTGAAGATTTTTAATTATGTTAAAATACATAATTAAAAGTAAACGTTAATTTGATTAAAGAAAAAAATTGAATGTATAAGAAATATATCAAAATAAAAATCATTGTGACAATGTCTAAACCCTCTTTTTATCATCTTTACATTTTTGATTTTACATTTTCTATCTAAGCTGGATGGAAAAAGCGTCTGCAACAATATCAAAAGGCATTTAGGGACTATTTCTAAGGTTTCGTTTTGGTAAAACAAATAGGTAATATTGCAAGCAGACCTAAAATGCAATTTTAATTAATAAAAATGTTCTAAACGTTTTTATTTATGTCTAACATAAGTTTTAAACATTCACGTTTCAGTGAAATCAATTAATCAATGCATTTGAGCCAAATTTATTTCCAATGAAATTACATATAGTTTAATATCTTTATACTTTATAATGAACATAAAATCTACATGAAGTAGTGTCTTTAAAGCTCCCTGTCTGGAAATTGTTTACAACAATATGAAAAATAAAGGTTCTTAAAAAAAGCTTTGGAATCAAATATTTCGTAAATTACTGAAATTGACTACAGTGACAATGATACAGCAAACAAAGGAATGAAAGGAAGCTACCAACAACATCAAGGGGTGCATGATTTACGTAAAAAAATATTCCAACATTCCCGATTTGTGGACTTACTCTCCTTCGCTTCTTGTGATCATCTTGCTATAGAGAATAGATGAATATAATTCATTTATAAGTGGAATGGAAAAAAACCCATCCTGAAACTCAAATATTAATCTACAAAACAACGATTAACATAACGGAAATACATGTTCTTACCGGTATATAAGAAATTGGTTAATTGATAATAATTTCATATGCAATAAAACCGTCTTTAATGTTCAATATTACCTATCATACCTGTATCATAATGCTAGTTATACTGTATTTTACAGGGCAAATTTACGGAGTCAAAATTTTGAAATATGTTTTTATATATTTTTTTCCTAAGCCAATCAGCCATTTCAAAATGATTTTTTTTCTTCCGATTATTGATTGTGAAATCACAGCACGAAAATGTGTTTGATAACAACACATTTTAATCGAATGAACAACTCAACACAATGTGGAAAGACCAAAGAGCTTGTGAGATGTTTTAGAGGTTCGAACATAGGAAGAATAGGGGGAAGCATATTTGTACATTTCATGTTTGCGACCTTACGCATATTATTTTATTTGTTTTTATTAATTGATCAGATTTAATGTATGCTATATATCCATACATCATTATGATAAGATTATTAAAAACATTCGGATCCAAATTTAAAACTGAAAAATTACTACTCAATTTATCTTTACAGTTAGGTTTGGTTGTCATTATTTGCCTGAACAAATTCCGCACATAAATTTGTACCGAATTGAAAAAGGTCGTGGCATAGATTCCAAATCAACAGTCCGTATAATATACATCTGTTCTTCACTTAAGAAAGAAGAGGAAGTAACCAAAAGAACATTTAGTGTATGGAAGTTATATACCTGCATTTCAACAAACAAACAAAATAAGAAATGTTTTAGAACCAGACATTCAAACATTCTACACAGTTATTTAGTGAAACGTTGTTGCATTTTAAAAAGTAAATGAATGGCTAAAACTTATATAATAACACAGATACAAAAGTGTATATGGCATAAAGGTGTAAAAGGTTTCCTTATAAAATACCAACACTCCCAAATCTTTAGTATTTTTGGTAATTTAAAGCGCAAAATAGCATTATGCTTCATACCATCGCAACACTCTATTAATTGTTGAATGTAATTTTATTTTACTGTATTGCAAAGAAATATTTTTTTATAAAACATCAACCATTAACAAGACAAACATAACAACACACTATGTATATAAAAATAAAATTCCATGCGTAAAAAACAAACTTACCAATCCGTATCTTGCCAGTTTGTACATGATGTTTTTGTATTCCCATTTGGCTTGTAATTCTCCAGGAATATTTTTTAACAAATCTGAGTACCTATTTAATGAAACAAAAAATAAAAAAAACTATAACAAGTGTCTGCCATTAATGCAAATCTCTATTAAATTCTCAGCTTGTTTTCGGAATTAATTTCATAAAAATGTTTTGGAAAATATAATTTTCTTTCTTCATTTCTGCTTTAAAAATAAATGGATATACATTGTATCAAGTTATTTCTTACTTGACAATTTTTAAAAAATAATATTCCCACGTTGTAGTTAAGTAAAATCGTTGGCTATGTTTACGTTGCTTGGTTTTTCTCCATCGAATTTATTTAATATGTGATTCTTTACTACGTATTTCTGGTGATTATTTTTCAATTCAATGTAAGGGAAATATGCATACAAAATACGCCTCCTCTAGCTACAAACAACATTGGACATACCAGTTGCCTTTGCTCTGCTCAGCTTCTTCCTTTTTTCTCTGGATCTGTTCCTTGGTTGGGTTGCCATACATACTGGCCGCACTTCGTGCTCTCATCTGACGCACTGCTCGGTGGAAATGTTCTTGCTGGTTGGAGTTTATGGCTATGAACTTATTCTGGCAGATAGACATCTTCTGTCTGAAAATGAAAAATTTAAAATGAAGATACATTAAGAGCTATATTCTTTTGATCGTAGGCAAAATGTTTATGTTTTCTAGAGATCGGTTAAGTTTGAGATCATTCTCTGGGTGCATTCTAAATGTTTACTGCTTGAGAAAACATTTCTTTGCCCTTTGTTTTACATTATTTTAAAACATAGTGTAAACTACTTGTCTTTCACGCACGTTTTTATTTTGCGAATTGATCTATTTACCTATATGCACGGATACAGCGTTTATATCTTGAATATTGTTTAAAGAATTGTTTGTGTATTACTTGATTTAAATTAACGCAAAAATAGATATCATACTAATAAGAAGAAATCTACAGTATATAGAGTAGGTCTCACTGTCCGGTTTGTATTTTACCTGTGAAATGTTTCTATCTATTTTTCCAAGGTGTCTTTTTACCTGTCCAGTTTGAATTTACGTATTCTCTGTTTCAGAATTATCTCTCATATTCCTAATTTTCAGAGTGTTCATTTAGTCTAAGCTTCTAATCTGGCCGATTTATTTATCAACATTTCAAGCGTGTTATCTGTTCCGTGTATATATTTACCTGTCCATGTTTTCCAGTGTGTCGTGAAGGGTGAGGGCCTTGTCCTCCTGTAGTTCCCTGAAGGTGTTGCTCCACTCACTGACTCGACTACCATATTTGACACTAGGGCGATTGGCTTGGAATTGAAGCAACTGGGGAGAACTGTGATTCATGGAACAAAAACAAAACACAGTGAATAAATATGAAAATCCAATTCTCTGCATCAAAATTGAATATATGTCGTGTGAACCATGGAACAAAAACAAAACACAGTCAATAAATATGAAAATCCAATTCTCTGCATCAAAATTGAATATATGTCTATCCAAAAGCCTTAAATCAAATCAAAGACGGAGTTGTGATCTCATTTTGTCTTCTATGTAAAAACAAACATAACAGCAGTCAGCAGTAGTTCAGTGTACATGGCTGCGTACAAAGACAAGACAAGATCGGCATTCATCTAAACAGATGCTCTAACCGGTTCAATCTGATTTTTGCCATACCTATCATATTCTACAACTGGATTGGTAGAAGACAGAAAGACTGGTGGAGTGATGTCATCCGACATAACCGCAGAAAAGCCGATTTCAGTGAGGTCTCATGTGATAAGCCTAAGGTTATTGCCCCCTAGACCGAGGCTGCTAGAGCAGATCCGAAATGGAAGGTTATTAGAGAAAAGGTTGCTTCCCCAGATAATGACACACCAGATTCAGAAACCAGGCTGTTTTGGGGAACAGGATAGCAATCAGTAGTATGTAACAAAAAGATCTTGAACCAGAGATATGCATCCCGACAAAAGACAGTTCAAGACTGTGGGAAAAGGTGATCTATGTAAGGACGGTCCCATATTTAACATGCCTGCTTGAAAAAAGAAGCTGCATTTGTGATTCTGTCAGTATCGGCCAAGTAAGTGTCTGCCCAAATAATAAGTACACCTTGCAGAGCAGAGAAAACAAAATTACCAGCATGAGTTCTGGTGCTTTTCTTTTTTCCATTTAATCAACAACTATAGATTTGTCCGCCAACAGATGACTTGTTACTACAAAATCCGCCGAGAAGACGCATGTAGTGCTATAATGACCAGCACAGGAAAACCCGAGACATGTTTGAAAAAGCGACAATTTACTCTACTCCAAAACACGGTCTTTATTTTCTCCTTAAAGGCTAAAGCATGTTCTTGATCCCCCGAGTGGGGAAAGAAACTAAGTTCTGCAAACATGGAAAAAATTAGGAAACAACTGGACTCCAGACCCTCTGACATAAATATGACAAGCTGTATTTGGTTATTTCTTGCCATAAGTCCAACTAGTAAATGGGCAAAAAACCACCTTCTGTTAAGTCCTCCATCAGAAGACAACAACTGAATGAGGGTCACTCCAAACAACAACGGGCAAAAGCATGTGATGAACTTTTCCTGAAAATAAAGTTTCTTGTCATCATGACCATTCTTTCCCTCCGCCTTGAAAATCATGACTTATCCACAGTAGTACACTGCTAGGGATAATGCCTAGGTGTCTCTGCAGCAGGCCAATGCAAAATATGTGCAGTCATACAAAAACCTTTGGGGAGTCATCCTTGTTTTCTTCAGAAAAGTTTTATAGCAGTTTTTTAACGCCAACATTATTTGCTTTCCCAAGTCAAAGTCTTCATGAAGTATGTTAAAAGTAACATACCTTTTAGGCCTCACATTGACTTCTGCACGATACGTTTGAGCAGACATTCTCTCTCTCGGAGTCTGTGAATTTCTAAAACTTTCTTTTTCTACACTCTTCTGTAAAAGTAAACAAAAAAGTAATGTATTCAGTTTGTCAAGCAAGCAATTATTCAAAAATTTCAAATCCGGTTCAAGCATTTTTTTTTCGGTTTTGTACAGGTCTTGTAGGTTTTATTATACATATTTTTAAAGATTATTTGCTTTGAAACAACTTTATATAATTTTAAGACATTAGTTTACTCTCATTACTTATGATTAATTTAGTAATACAATCAAAGCTATAAACTTTATTTTGGTGATCCTATTCAACTTACTGAAATTTCTGTGGCTTTAAGCCTGGCGGACTTTCTCCGTATTGTTGTTTCCATATCAGAAGATCTAGAACGAGAAACACGAGTAAAATTACATATTGATATTACTTCTAATGACTGAGTATTACTTATATAAAGCACAAATACATAAGATTATTATTTTCTGCTTGACAAACAATTTACCGATATGTCTGTGTATGATACATGTTGAAGCAGATTAGAATATGTGAAATATATCTTATCATCACCACATGAAATAATATCGAAATGTGAACGTCAAGTCAACATGAAAAACAAACCAATGATGAAGGTGATAGATTACATATCGCGCTAGTAGTCATCAACACATCAAGTTTAAACAATGATTGTGCTATATGAACCTGTGTACAATGAAATTAAATCAGACAGGTATAATTTGCACCACATGTGACACGCATTTCAACGTGTTCCGACAATTATCTATATCACACAGCAGCATCAGGTATTAAAACGATGGATCTATTTAGTTTCTTCTTTTCTATCATTAGACAAAATTATTTATTCTTTTTACCTGATGATGCGCTGGATTTGCATTAGTTTTTTATTGCAATTCAAACAGATTTCTCATTTTCAGTTATATATAAATATTTTCATAGGTTTCCCTACTCCTAACATGGGGTTTTGTGATACAGTATACATAAAGTATTATTTGTTTCTTCTGACGCCTATCAGGTCCAGTAAAATAAGGTAAACATCATAGAAAATGAAAGGGTATTTTCGTTTACACACTCGAAATCTGTGAGGCCAAATTAAGTTAGATAGTTCCGTCATCATAATGAAAACATAATATTAATAAAAGTCTAATGGTAAGGAATGAGCACGGGAGACGGGTAGTCGATTGTAAGTAAGATGATTATTCCGTCTTTGCGTATTGCAGAGTTATCTTCTCTTGTGAGCAGGTATTGATTGTTACGTCATTGGTTTGTGTGAGAAAATTACGTCGTTTTCTCAAAAAGTAAATTTTTGAGAACATGCATAAGATAATTAGTAAACCATTCAAATATATCATTATAATTAATATTTGTTTTAAGCATGTCAAATTTGTTTTAATTAATTATTATCTGCCATTTTTGCGTACATATAGAATGTACTAAACGTGTTATTAATCTGCTGATTGGTGTTAGAACTGCTGAATAATTTTGATACGGAACACTTACTCAAAACTTGTTTGAATGTTAGCTATGATCAATACTGGAAACGAAAAATAGCAATAGTCATTTGAATATCAAAAGGAAATTCCTTTAAGAAATTTCAAAACTGAATTGGTAGAATAAAATGGCTGTCTTTGCATGGTAATGATATAGCAAAAAGCTATCTAATTAGTGTAATAATTGTGGGATATTTATAGACACCAAGAAAGAAATTTTCAATAATTGCCAGTAAAAATAATTAAAAACAAATATGGACTTATTTCATTTGATATTTGTAATTAACATCCAAACACAAGCGATGTTCATGATCTTTCTTGACAAACAATAGAACTCTTCTAACCTTTTCTCCTTCTTGCGTTGACCAGAGTTTGTGGTTTGTGTGTCATCCATACGTCCTTGGTGACCGTCCGTCTCGTCCACCTTATGACCAGTATTAGCATTGTGGTTCTCTCCAAACCTAAACAGACCTGAAACAACACCAGGAATATGATGGGTGTTAATTTTACAGCAAACTGTACCTACATAATTTAGTGGAAAAACTTTTTCAGAGAAATCGGGAAATATTTCTTATTTTATCTTCATTTTGGGAAAATAAAGCTAAAGGATTATTTTGGCTGTAAAACAAGGGGGGAAATCAGTGGATACTATCGTTATAAACCAAAATTCTTAAAACGAAATTGCAGTTGATCAAAACCGACATCTAAATATGTGAATTACAATATGTATTTCGTGTACTTGGAAATGTTCTCGAAATCGATTTCTTCGTGATACTTTATATATTTTGAAAATGAGTCAGCAGCATTAAAAATAACAAAACTGAACTTTATGCACCTTTTGTTTTTCAAATTAAGGACCATTTAGCTCACCAGTGTAATGATTTAACCGATTGCCAGCTTACTTTTATGAGGGCGTTCGTCATCTTCTTCTAGGTCTGCCCGTGAAGACTGTACAGATTCCTCCTGTGTAGTGTCCTGTGAGGCACCAAGCCGGAGGGAACCCATGGCAGTAGTGGGTGTGGTTAGCCCAGTGGGATGGGATAATGTGGAGTTCTTGGACGTCAGCCAGCCTCGCTTGGCTCCCAATTTTCCAGGAACATTGCGACGCTGACTCTTACTGATCTGTTGATTAAATATGTATATAGAATATATAGAACACTCCTGTAGTTATTTTACTTACTAAGGATCTTCAATGTCTCGCTGCAGGAAAACCACTACAGAATTCCACTGTAGCAAGGTAAAGTGTTATTTTCAGAAATTATTTATCAATGCTATAGTTGTCCTTGACCGAAAAACAAAGTTTTAGTTCATAATTGCATTTTTTACATTGGTACAGGGATTCTTTAAGCTGACGTTAAACGTTAAGAACCATCAAGTCGCTTTCCAAAATACCTATAAGTTTCACTGATAATACCCTTATCGTAAACGTCGAAACTTCCTGTAAGAGACACATGCAGACAACTACATTGATAAATTCATTGACAATCCATATCATAACATGGCATGTCAACTGTGCATGGAATTTTTAGTACCTTTACTGTTGAGTTCATCAATCAAATCAATACATTTCTTTTCTAATATAACCATGATGCTCATAAACCCTTGCAATTCAGCTATCAACGTAGAAATCATATGATCATATGTGCCATTATAATTAAAAACCTATTTGTGCTGTTAATGTTTCTGCTTAATTCCCATGTAGTTCGCTGCATTCACATAAATTGACTACTCTGAATATGTATAAATTCCTAAAAAACCTCATAAGAATTTCACCAATATTAAATGTCCAGTGACTGAACTCACAAAAGTAACAAAAACGAAATATTAAAATAGGCTGGCGAGACTCTGGTTATTCCAGTCAAATGAGCTTCTTCAAGATCCATCTTGATCGATGTTAGCAATGAATAAAGTAATATCTGACAACATCAGGATTAGTTTTAAATATACTTTGATGGTTAAATTACTTCTTAATTCAAAACAGAACTTACCTAGGAACTTTGTAAATGATTAAAATTTTGTAAAATTCAACATAACATTCAAAGTTGAAACAAAAATATTTTCACTTCAGGAAACGCTAAATCAAGAAATAGAAAATACATTTTTTTCCATTAAAATCCAACAACATATTGATAATATTATCCTGAAAACCACCATCCTCATGGTAAATTTTATCATAAAATCCATTTCAATACATCTATGACAATCATATGATATAATGTAATACAGATATCTGCTTGGTTTTCAACTGTAATGTCAATCTGAAAAAGTAATTTTCTTAATTAATTTTCATAATGATATAACAAAATATCAGAGATTGGGTTATATGGTTTATACAACATAACCATAAATTAAAGCCCATCGATGTTCTTACCTGTCAATTTTACCTGTGGTGAGGGAATGTGCTTCAAACAGGTAACACAAACAATATCAATCTGTCAACTACATAAGGGGGAGAGTGTGATTCGTGTAAAACTATCATAAATTTGATGTTTATTACTAATATATAACAGGGGCCGTCAGGAAAATCAAGATTTTATTTGTAATTCATGTTATAAACAGTAAAAATGAACGCATGCTTACTATTGGAAAGCTTTCAACAACTGTTTAAAATAAACTAACAGCTCAATCTTATGCTGATTTCGCACTTTCATTCCTTTGTCCATGAGTATCAGAAGTTGACTTTAACAATCAGAATATTTGGAATAGATAAGGAACTAATCTGAACATATTAAGTATGGAAGAAAATGACAATTTTTTAAATGACTTTGCAATAGTATGTCTCTGTATGGCTGTTGAAATTTAATAACTATTACTTTGGAATGGAAACATCTTTTAACATAGATTCAATCCTCATTATGTGGAAATCATACACACTATATATTTTGCATCCAACCTTCAGAAATTGGCCAAGCTATTTTATAGATGAGTTAAAAATACATAGATATTACATCCAGGGTGGGGGGAGAGGACAACAATCAGTGTCTCTTTTTGTTGGAGATTTCTTTGTTTACTAGGTTTCGCATGTACTTAAAACAGCTAAGGTCATAATTATACAGTTGATGTCCACAGATGATTTGGCAAGACTTTGAATTGTTTGTGTTGTCTAACCAGCAATATGGGGTAAAATAATATATAAATTTCCAGATATGAGAAAAAAATACAATTGACCAGCTACACGAAACTCTGTGTATTGATGTTCCAGTTCCATATACCCAAAGCATGGCTAGTTAG
>JAUMHH010025548.1:0-10533 GCA_032359455.1 Chlamys rubida | reverse complement strand
GCAATGTGCACATAATTGAACAAATACAAGGGTGGTATTTACATGACGTCTTTGCAAAGATTCTAAAATGCAGACGTAAAGAGGTGAGTTTTGATGTCCCTCTTGAACTTGGCCAGGGTATTTGACTTTCTAATAGCAGTTGGTAAGCTCTTACACAACGTGGCCGAAAGCCTCCTAAAGCACTAGGTACTGCGACCTGTATCGTACAGGTAACCAGCAGTGCAACGAATAAAGCACTGGAATACTCATTATAACCTATTCACACAATTATCTCCTATCCCTCCTGTTCACGATTTGTCTGTCCCCTAGGGTATCTATGACAGGTAGCTTGGTTAATTTGTAAGGAACACTATGATAACGTCACAAGAAAACATAAGTTTGACGTTAAAATTCGCTTACGACGGGGGAGATAATGCGATTATTGACAAGATGGGAGAAAAAGAATCATTTTCAACAGTCAGCTTTGCCAGAGAAATATAAAACCTTGGGATGATATTCTTGAACGTAAAACTCTTGGCTTGAAGCAAATATCGGGTTCGACATTCAAGAATACCTCCGTTTTGGCTGAGATTTCGGTGTCATTGTACGGAAATATTCTAACGGTCTTCAATGCCATGTAAAAATACCACGAAGCATTTTGTATTGTGTTCAATCGAACATCAAGATTATAGATGTTGCAATAAGTTATTGGTAGAAATATTACATTGGTATATTTTATGCTGCATAGCGTAGTTGTCATATAGTACATGTATACTACGGAACCTGTATCGACGAAACCAAGTGAATCTTTTAGAATGATTCTGATATATAATTCAGCTTTAATTGAATTATCTAGATGTAAAAATTAGTTATTTATAATCGTGTTATGACTCCTGAAATATATACAAGAAAAAGACATCGTGGTAAAAATTTCTGTTAAATATTCATTGAATATTCACAAGTATAACAAACAAAACAACTGTCAGAAAATCTTACTGTTTAAACATATATTTTTGCTTTTTTTTGTAGCGTTATTGAATAGCTTGTGTTTGCAATGCTACTTCATTATACTAGTTATATCGCGTGTCAATACGCTTGCGTATAAATATCCTGGCGGTTATCGTGCTATTATTTCACACCCCGAAAATGTCTACATTTTGCTGTTAATAGCTAACAACGGAAACACAATAAAACACGAAAACCTAAAGGCAACATGATGTCTCGTACACTTTTCACATCACGTAACTTGACACGGCTAACATAGATAATTGTTCAGTATAATTGTATTAAAATGGCTTTTTATCAATCAATAAATCATTAGAAAACACTCAAAACGTCAATAAAAATTGACGTCTTAATTGTTTTTTGTAATTGCAGACTATGAAGCCTAACTAACAGCACAGTTTTATCGACGGAAACAGATTACGTAATCTGACTGACGATTGCGGATAATGTACTTTTAAACGATAATTTTATAGAATAAAAAGGTAACATCAAACATGTCATGGAAACATTAACGAACAAAGGATAATTTACTGCATATGCTTTTAGCCATTTTAATTTTTAAGTTTATCATAAAGCCCTCTCAAGCAAGGCTGTATCCTTATGGACTCATCCTAGCGCGTGTGTCGTTTACGCTATGAGAGAAAGCATACAGTACTACTATTTTCAACTTTTCATTGATACACGATCTAAATTCTGAATCATAGGCTCTTATTGCGATTCTCTTCTGTACCTGTAACGGTCCTACAAGCTATAGACTTGTTTACGACACTGACACGATCTTTTATCGTGTGACTAATAGAAAAATGTTGCGTCCCTTTTTTATCATCTTAGAAATTGAAGGATTCCGGTCTCGATATGACATATCTACTCTGCACACTTTGGTTTTTGTCATTTCATTATCGAAGTCCCTTTATGCGCCATCTTGACTTTTCATGCATGTTTCTGATCTAATGATTGAAGATAAACAGTGAATCGCGATCTGCTTTGCGGTAAAATCGGCGGGTTTATGATATCATATTAGCCCGTGATTATCTCCAAACACAAGTACCACATTTTACGTGTCGATTTTGATGTCTTGAACAGATGAAACAACTAACCATGAATCTTCGTCTTTGTAATGACGTATTCCAAAAGTGCATATTACTATGCGAGATATCGAGATATGTCAATAATATTTGTTATGAAGGTTAAATAAATCCTAAGTTGGATATTTGTCACAAAAAGCCGAGACACCGCTGGCAGTTACCTAAACATTGATCAGAATTGGAGAAACACTTGTTGATAGGGGCAGCTTGTTGTGGAGATCCGTGTAAAATCACTGTCACTTAATTATACTGTTCCAAATGATGCAAATGAATGGCAACGTCTCTGGTAAAACATGTTGATAACGTGCATGCTAAGTTTGATTTGGAAGTAATTTCGTCTGGAAATCAAAAGGAAACACTCATTTAATCCAGCAATAAATTTTGCTCAGAACTGAACTATTTTATAATTGTTCTCCGAAAAACAAATTATTTTGAATACTTCATGTTCTTGTTAAATGTAAAATCAAAATACCAGCCGCTATTCCCCTTACAGGATGGGGGGAAGATTATGCCTGCTGGATTATATAACATGTACAGACCCTGGACCGTTTTTCTTGTCCGTTTAAACGCAAACGCAACGGAAACGCAACGGAAACGCAACGCACTTTTGATAAAGAAAAACGGTCCAGGGTCTGCACGTAAGAGGCGACTAATGTGGAACTCTCTGCAGAATCGGTGGCGGCTTTCTTCACTGCCTTTTATTAAGGGCTTTGTTTTGTTTTGGTTTGATTATGTTTCCTATTAAGTATCCCTGTCCACTTGCACTATGGTCATTAATATAAATACAGACTGTAGAGTTATCTCCCATGTACTTCCGTTTAGATACAACTGTAGCAGAAACCCTTCCGTAGACAATGTGGCTCAATCGATTAGAACCATAGTAAAACAATCGGAAGTGCATTGTTCGAATCGCGGTATAGCCCTGCGTCATTTTTACGTTCGGAACCTTTTTGTTGATGCTATGTTGTTCATTTCATCTTTATCAATTCCCATGAAAGTCCAAGGTAAGCTTTTCTTTACAGAAATGGCTTATCAAAGCTATAGTAAATCCGGAAGAGACAGTTCCAGTACTTATTAAAGTTTTTGGTAGTTGCGCGGGGATTCCTAACATCTTCGACCAGTAAAGTAAGAGCCAGGTTTTGAGTGTGGAGAAAAACTGGGGAACCCGGAGAAAAACCCAGACCTGTCCCTTTTGGGCCTCGAACCCGCAACCCAGTGGTGGAGGGCTAGTGATCGTAGACGGTAAGACGCCTAAACTACTCCGCCACCGCGCCGCTCTATTGAGCGAACCCTGATGAGACGAAAAGCTATCTGCTGCCCACATTGAAATACTTTCGGATCGGTATCCTTATTGTCTTACCCCCTCGCGCTTTCCTATAGACCGCCAAGGCACCTGTTCTTTATTTGATATGTGTATGGCTCTGGCGAAGACGTTACACCACGTGCAAAGAACAACTACATGCATACTTTATTAAAGGTATTATCGTGTATTAAAATAGAAATTGAAAGGCGATTAAGAAATATGCAATGAATTTTCTTGAACAACATATCCTGACACACACTTGAACAACGAACACGTTTCCTTTTTTTGTCCTGGCGTGGGTGTTGACACACAATAATTAGCTTATGTCGTCTTTTCATTTGAGCTTAAACCACATTTTGTTAGCTCTCATGTTTCCCGTTCTATTATTATCATAGACTTCGTTAATTACATGTACTTGGTCACTGATTGTCCTCGGGTGTATAATTGAAATATATGTAACAATTCCTAGAGCTGCATCACGGGCCAAAATACCGCACGTGGTCCTATAAAACCAGATTGGAAGGAAATTTCCCAACCTAGACCGGAACAATTTGACACTGTAGAAAATGTAAGCTTCAGTTGAATAACATACGGAATTCACTGATAAACTTGTATTTGATAATTGACTCCCGATAATGAATATCAGTCAAATTCTACCATGATGAACTAGGAATTTTCATAAAACACTACAGAAAAGAAGGACTTCAAATCGCTGGAAGGTTGCTTTCGAGTTATGAAACCTTAAGCAGTGTTGCCTGTGATGTAAGTGATGGCAAATAGAGGAAAGATGAAACCTACAACAGTTAATTGAAGATATAAACAACAGTCATATGGATTATCACATCAGCAGTAGGTCTAAGAGAGATGCAACCTTTTGTACTAAATACAGAAAGGACACAAGAGACAGAGGAATTATCAACAGTAAGTATGAGAGAGATGAAAGTGTGAGAGAGATGAAACCTTTCGTGGTAAAACGTGTAAGGAAAACACTCATTTGAATGATCAAACCCATAGGAATTATGGTGGGGATGCGAGCTAGTCCATAGGGATGATCAAATCAACAGCCGGGAGGAGAGAGTTTGGTTTGGTTTGGTTTAATACTGTTAAACGTCCTATTAACAGCTAAGGTCATTTAAGGACGTGCCTCCATGTATGTATTCGCGCTTGCGTGTGTATGCAGGAGACAGGATATGTTGGTGTGCTTGCCTCCCTGTGATAGCGCGGATCCGATGCCGACTTTATAGTGCTATCTCACTGAAATGCCATGCCGAAGGCACAAAGCACAGCATTCCGCCCGGTCACATTATACTGACAAAGGGTGAACCAGTTGTTGCCATTCCTCTAAATGCTGAACGTTAAGCAGGGAATAACAACTATCATTGTTAAGGACTTGGGTATGTTTGAATTGTCATCATAAATAACCTAGCGTGAATGTCCAGCCGTTCATTACGTTTCTTATATGTTTAATTTGAGCATCAAGCTTGACGAAAAGAAATCAAGAAGTCAAAAACATCACGTGTACAACACCCATGTCCAATCCTTACACAAACTGCCGTCTTACCCTTCGAAAATCAGCGAATACAATACTTCAACACTTTCTGAAGTATTCTTGCAATGTTAAGATTGTTTGTTTTCAATCGTTCATCATGCGTTTATGTAAATATGATATAAACAACGATAAGTAAACCATATACGGATTTACACATATGGAATTGCAGGTGCAACGCATTATTCATGCTATGTGCGTAAACGGTTAATATAATCTACTGTTACATTATATAAATATTTATAAAATAATAAAACTTTAGATCATGAGGATAAAAGAAGCTGTTTAGCCAGGCTAATCTATACCACAGGGTCCCCATACATTCACATTGGTATTAAAAAGACTTTGTTATATCTATAAATTAAAAAAACCCACCTAAAACAATATTGGCGTTATGAAATTACATTTAACCCCGAAGTTTAATCGTGTGAAGTTTGATAATCCGATAATGGTGCCCAAAGGTCGGAACAATGACGCAATTCTTTCATTTTCAAACATTTATTTATTAGATTACCTCCACTTTATGATTTTAACATCGATTTTAATACAAATATTTCTTGAAGCATGATTATGTAACGTTTTAAGCTGCTTAGATATTTAAGTTTCATGAAAAGTTGGTCCTTTGGGATCGCGAAAACCTAGGAGAGCCGGTATGAATTGTCTGCAGAATAATTGTTGTCATATTTGTACGCACACTCCGATTCTTTATGAGTCGTGGTTATGGAAAGCTAATTCAAAATTAAATATCAACAGAAACATCGCAAAAGTATTTGAGATATCTTATATAGATATCAATAAAAGAAATTGAAATGTACATAATTTAAATAGAGACATCTGTAAAGGTGTATGGCAATAAAGATGTCCTGCAGTTTAATAGAGATATCTTTAAATGTTATGGACATAATTCTAAAAACAAAATACACAAATCTTTAAATAAATTAAATGTATCTCTTATTGAATTTAAGATAGTTCTTATTGAATTAAAACCATCTTTAAATGTAATAGAGATACATGTATCTTATGTTATGAGAATTATATGGGATTTCGCTATTGTTTATAGGATATCTCCTAAATCAATAAAGATATATATTTATGTGGCGGGCGAGTGATACCATGTATGTCGTTTTACTCAAAATGGAATAGGCTCTGCTCGCGCAGGGTCGTATCCTGTTTACGATGATTATTTATGTGATGTGAATTCATATATGCGATCTTCGCTTATGATTTTGATATGTTTACAGTGAGTCAATAAACACCTCATGTACAATTAGTAAATGTTGGATCATTTCTATACCGATACTTAATTATTTTCGCATCTCATGAGAAGCATATCAGGCTTATAAACAAACCCCACAAGATACAGTTTTCTATATTCAATAAGTGCGCTATGATCGGAGTTTCCTGACGGCACACGCTTGTCTTGCACCCGACTGCTTCTTTTGTGATATGCCTGACTTGCTATGGAAATATTTTTCAGATATCTTGTAATATACAGTATTACACTTCGATGTTTCGGATGCAAATAAATGTTAATACTGAAAAATGATATTGCCATTGCCTTGACTTATAGAGGATGAAATATTTCCCGAAATAGAAAAACAATGATGAAGAGAAGTTAAGAGGAAGACAAACTGCTACTGTATACACGTTCTACGCCACTGGACACCTACTACACGTGATGTAAACACACGTAGATATAATATCTTATCAGCTGTAACACAGTACGCTGTGTACATGTATAAGTGATAGACATTCAGCTGACCTATTTTACTGATGAATCGACACTCCAAATACTTAACTTTTCCAACCATTCATTGCCTCCTATATAGCTTTCATGTTTGAATTGTATGAAACTATTGCTAAGTAAACTAAACTGAACTAAGATGTACAGTCGTGGTGGCCGAGTGGTTAAGGCGTTTGACTCGAAATCAAATGGGCTCTGCCCGCACAGGTTCGAATCCTGTCCACGACGGTCACTTTTGTTCTGTATTTACACATTTAGGTTATCAAACAATTTATAAGAATCCCTGTCACACTTAAGGAAATTAAAACACTAGAGAACTCCACTGTAGTATTATTTACTGTATATGGAGTAACCTACCATTAATTTCGTTTTTTGGTGTGTAACCATATAGCGCGACTTGGCGAGGATACTTCCGTTGATAAGGTAGCTCAGTCGGTTAGAACGACAGTACCATGATGTAAGTTCTAGGTTTCGAATCCTTTTCTAGACCCTATGTTATCTTTTTTCACCATGAGCACTGTTGTTGATTACTAAAATGTCTTTCATCTTTTTTATTTGTTAAAAAACCCCGCAAGATACAGTTTTCTATATTCAATAAGTGCGCTATGGTCTGACGTCACACGCTTGTCTGGCACCCGACTGCTTCTTTTGTGATAGGCCTGACTTGCTATGGAAATATTTTCAGATATACTGTAATATATTTCACTTCGATGTTGCGGATGCAAATTAATGTTAATTAAAAAATGATATTGCCATTGATTTAACCTAACCTGAACATACATGTGCAGACTTTTGCATTTTATAATGTGCTTTTTTGTTGTTTTCACTGGTTGGTAACCTTGGGATTTTAGGTTTACTGACTATTGCATAGAAAATAACGTTCGCTATTTTTTTTGTTGCTATTCTTTATATTTTTCATGTTGTTAAGGTACGTCCCCCTCCCATTCCCCGACATCCGTCTCTTCCATTCAAATACATTTTTCAAAATTTTTCAAAAAAATTCAAGGCAAAAACGAAGATCAACTATAATGAAAGGTGCATGTTTACGTTTTCACTTTTTTTCCTCCAGTGATTTCAAGATTTTTGTACAGGTTTCTTTCTATAATATAGAAGGGTCAGAAAAAACTCGGTCAAATTAATTCACCTCTCATCTTGTTTGCTTCATGTTGAGTCTCACAGTATGGATTTTGTAAGGATGTGTTTTATAGCTAGTTTCTACACTAAGAATAACTTCTATTATTGTGATGGGGCGGAAGAAGACCGCCGTGTGTTCAGGAAAGCACGCCTCACGCGCTACGACTTCCGGTGTCCATTCACAGAGAGGCGTTGATGGATAACCTCCGAGGGTTTACGACTTCGTTACAAGCATGACAGGACGGGCCTAACAGGATGACGACTGTGGAGTCTGACCGCTAAATGATTTCTCGTAATTGGAGAGGAAACGTAAAATCTATTTCACGAATGGACTTGATAAAAGCCTCGGTCATTTGCATGCAAACACTTACAAAAACAAAGGTATTCATGTGAAGAAGAAATGCCGAAGGTCACATGACGACGAGGTTTATGCATGGTGCAAACAATTTCCTAAAGTTTGTATTTATGTATGTGTCAAAACAATATCACTGCTACAGAATGACACTTTAAGCTAATAGCTATATATAGATTACCTATCATCTCATGATCATGTGCATATCTACATGTTGCTAATGTCAACGAAAGTAATTACATTATGTTTACTTTTGAATGGTAAGCTCATTTTATGAACCAAACAAACTGAATCGCCTTCATATCACTAAGATCTCAGATAATGTCACGTTATTGGTTGCGAGGCTAATCTTTTTATTTCTCAATGTGACGCTTGGCAGTCCGCTTCATATATATATTAGCTTTGAATCAATTATTCAAGTGACTTAGAATGTTGAAGGGTTGTTATGTCAGTATTGTTTAATTGAAAATACACTAACACATAATGATTACTTCTTTCTGGTTTAATTAAATGTCAAATTGCTATTTTCAATGAAATCTATGCGTTTAACGGAGCTTCGTACATACAACATGTATTTACCGAGGTTTGCTGGCAGTGATAAAATAGCGTGAAATCCATAAATAGTTCACGGCTGCTTCCGGTGAAGACCTGTATGGAGGCGTCATGGATTACAAGTTCAAGTTCTTTATTAACTTTAAGTCTTGCGACTTATCAGTGTAAACATATAATATACAGGATATTTACATATGTACAAAAAGCCACAATGGTCACAGGAGAATGAACAATACGCATACACAAACTGTCATATATCTGATCGGCGCTTATTTGCCGCTATCAGATACTTTCCAAGATTACATAATTCTTTAATACAGATATGTGTTTATACATGTAGCTTACTTTTACGCATCTGTCATTTTTGCTCCCATTTATTACTTACAGTAGAAAAATACTACAATGCAGTCAATATGTTCTCCATATCGTATATAAATCATAGTTTTATTCTTCAGATGTCGAGGATAATTTAAGAAGATAGTGGGATTATTGTAAGTGACGTTGAGTACTACATCTTCGTCCAAACGCCGGCTATAGGCTGCCTACGATAGAGTAGGTCCGTTTGGACCCTTACCTTACACCCCATCCATCATGTAGACACGCTCGGTAGGACGTCAGCATACAGGGAAGTGAGGATCCATGCTTAATTCTCGGGTGTGGTAAAAAAGCTGTTTTCGTGTTTGAAAGCAGTGGCAGATTTATGAGGGGAAGGACTATTTGTGCTCATGAAAGTTGTCAGCTTTGATTTTTTTTGTTAAAAGCCACGCATTTATCAAAAATTTTCATTCACCTTCTCCATCGCCACACACTTTACCCCAAGACGTTTTACCCCCTCCCCCTTCCTTAATTGTCTGTCTACACATCTGCCACCGTTTTGGGGAAAATAAAATTATATAATTTCCTAATTCTCAAAACTGTACAATATTGCACTCAGTTCAAATTGGTAATAAATTTTACAGTATATTTATATGGTCACTGTATTAACATAGGCGATGTATGCATAGGTGATAAAATATTAAATTATATATCTGTGATGACAGTTTCAACATCGTGTTTTTACATGTTTTATCGCTATAGAATATCGACATATGACGCTGTGTGTCCCTATCTATATCGGTATCTTCTGTAGGATCAGAATGCTGTTCCTCATCGACACGGCGTAGTTATCATAATGTGTTTATCGATCCAGTAACCACTGCTGACTGTAACAGTTTGTTACATCTGTCCGTTATCCAGTCTTAGAAGTCCCCATACAGTTCTACAGTTCCTACACAAGTAAATCTTGTGTATTTTCAACTCTAAATATATTGCAGAGTACTAGTAAACATTAAACAAAATAAACGAAACAATGAACAAAATAATGAATGAATAAATGAAATAAAATAAAAATGAATTTAATCAATACAGACCCGTACGCGTTCGCTGTTTCACCTTGGACGCAAAGGCTACGGAAGTGCTACGTATAATAGTGTACAGTGTATAATGAATCACAGTGTCCCTTTACATTAGATAGAGCCCCACTGTTACAATAATGCTGTATAACATGCTATTTCCGCGGGGATGATATTTTCGAGATTTCCCGGGTCAATAATGTGATCGCGAAAATATGATCCGCAGAATAATATGACAGCCGTGAAAATGAGCCGCGATAATAAACGTCATGACCTTAATGACGTCATAAAATTGCGAGTATGTGGTTGTAACGACTCATTTACATAAACAGTACTGTAATACAAGATATTTAAGGAATAAAGTATCTTTCTGGTGGATCTATCAAAGGATAAAGTTCAGTTGGTGTTGTGATATTCTAAATTGAACAGTATCGTTTGGTTT
>JAUMHH010025537.1:0-10533 GCA_032359455.1 Chlamys rubida | reverse complement strand
AAATGCTGAACGTTAAGCAGGGAATAACAACTACCATTGTTAAGGACTTTGGTATGTCCCGGCCTGGGGACAGAACCTATAGTCTTCCTCACCTGGGCGATCGCTCAATATTAAATCCAAAAGTGAGGTATCGCCAAGCTAGGCGCTAGGAAATAAAAGGAAGTTAGTAGTAGAAAGAAAGATAAAGATCCCAAATGTTGCAATGGGTGCAGCAGATTTATTTTGGTCGCTTTTGTAACTAGCGTCAAAAAACACATTGGGTTCAAACCCCTAGAGCACATTGACTCACTGGATTGAATCGACCGCTATATTTCTTCGACTAATCAAGGCATCCGTACTTTCAGGAAGTCTTCCGTATGGATTGTAAGGGATAGAATCGAATTGTAGGAGAAACTGAGTTAAGACAGATTTTTTGAAGGATTTCTCCTGGTCTTCAACGAGAGATTTAACGTTATACACATCATTAGATACCGGTCCAGATTTGAGCTGTTGCCGACAAACAGATACTAATTAAATGTTCTGTCAGCCAGATCATTCTAGCCTGTGACATTTAAATTACTATTCGTAAGGCGACCTCATCAGAAACTCCAGGATTGTCATCATCGTGCTCCCGAAATCAATGGAAACACAGCGCCTTTATCAGCGGCGAAAGTGTCTAACAAGCTCTTCTGTTTTATAGGACAACGCTTCAGTGTACCGCTAAGTCAAAGAACTAAGATTTCAGAAGAAGATAAAGAAGTTGTTGTTATTAAAACTGCGGATGTTAATAATGGGTATGGGATGTAGCAATATTTGATGTATAAAGTATTATGTTGGCTATTTAGTTTACCCTCTAAACAACGATACTTTTCCATCAAATGGGTACAAGGCGTTATTTAAGCATTGAACTGATTTCAGTCGACATTCTTAGACAATGTGAATGCCAACTGGAGAAATATTAACCATGTTTGAATCTTGATTATCTTATTGGAAGCTCATCCTATATGTCTTGTCAATGATTAGAACAACCATCTGCCAATGAAGGGTTAATTGTTAACCAAAGATATAATTATGACGTCATTAAACCAATGACGTCAAAAATTGTGTCATGACATTTATAGCTGATAAAGAATGCCATCTGAATGAGGAAGGGTGATATTATGTCATACTCATCTTTTGCTGTTCCTATATTAAGACTTTACTTAAAGGTTAAAGATACCAAAAAGAATGTGAAATGCCGTGAACTGTCAAACTGTATAAAATCAAGTGAAAAACGACAGATTTTGAACTTTAGCTGCTGTTGAAACTTGATAACGAAAAGGTCACAAATGGTACTCTGATACGTTGGAATTGTCCCTTGCGCGCACAAAGCTACCGAAAATAAGTCGTGACATTTAAACATGGCTGGCGGTGGGTCCTTATAAGTGTCAGGAGACAGCTTAGAAGTAGCACAATAAAACAAATCTGGGATGAAATATTCGGATCAAGTGCAAACGCTAGAGCTTAAGAGCATCTGCAAGCTTTGGGAATTTGTATTCTCTAAAACAAAGACCAGTCTTAAATTATTCAATATTTGTTCTTGTTTTGCCTCTGTGTGGTACTGCCAGGATTTTCAGGTGTGGGTGACAAAATTGAAGGCCCTGAGCTAACCACTGTCCAGATTAAATATCAAACTTAAGACCATTGGTTGATTTGCTAATTTTATCCTACGTTTGTTCGTTCGTTAATTATTCCTAAGCAATATCAGCTTTATAAATATAGGGTTTAACGCACAGTAAATCTGATTTCAGAATAGTCTCTTTTACACTAGTTTTGTATAACGGACTTTAGCCAGGTTAAGGAATATATCTTATTAAACAGGAACGTGCCGTTGATTGATGACGTAATTACATTGTTTTTAATGACATCACAATGGATGATATAACATCAGTTTATCATATGATCACTGCGTTAATTATTCATTTTTTTGTGCACATCAGCAAACGTATGCATTGTGACGTCAGAATTAATACAATCGACGAACACATTTTATTAAATATTTTTTTAATATAATAAAGCCTCTTTTTTTCTTGGCAGTCTTGAAGTCTAAAGTTCTGACAACTTGGCTATGCATATGATTCTTCTCTGTGTCTATGACATCATAATATCATCTGGGAGTCTCTCACGTCATTTTAGTATGTTTTTATGACTCTCCGGACCGTATGTGCCGGATATTACAAATATTCCAAGAGGTTCCCGTATATCGTGGCGCACTTCACGTAAACAGTCATGGAATTAGTCCTTAAACAACCAAAACAACCCTTTGATGTGCTTTTATCCAGAAAATTTAATATATATCATCTTGTGTAGTACTTATCCCGGCTAAAGCGTTGTCAACATTTCGAATGCCATATTGATATTTTGAATGGGAACACTTTGATATGTGATATTGTTGATTTGAAACTGGGACAGTGAAATGTTTAAAATTGTTCACATTGTGTTAAAAGTATTATTATCAGATTACCATTTTAAGGCAGGAAATCTGGAATTTTTAGTTGGAATCTCAATATTTTAAAAATGTGCAACGTGAAAAATTGGTGTTATCTGTCGGTTCTACCTCCCATGCATTAAACAGTTGACGCCTATCGGTTTATAGCCAAGGGAATCAACCCATTTCAATACTGCCATCTACATTTGTCTCTTGGATGAGCTACTGAAGACAAATATGCCTCGTGTGCGGCAGAGGACTTTATATCAGGGCAGGTGTGACACGGAAGACTCTAGAGGGATATATACATACCGTTCTTTACGTCTAGATTTATCGTTAGAAAGCGATAAAGCCACTTTTTAAAATCAATGGTTGAACAGTTCTAGGGCTGGTTTCTGCGTCAGAGTATGCATTTGAAGATATTATTTTAAATTCTTAATTTATCCTGTAAACAGAGGACAAAGAGGGAAACACTCGCCTATATTATTTTCCCCTTTTGAATGGTGGAAATGAATACAGCAAATATCAAAACTCCAACCCGACTTTGTGGAGATTAAGAGACTTTCTTATTAGACTGAAGCATAGACATATACATATATTTTGTAAATTATAAAGGTTAATTGGTGCAATTCTATCAATGTTATCAGATATGAATTTTTTCCCCAATTGTCCTTCTATACAGTCAATATACGTCACATAAACAATTGATAGCTTTGTGACGATGCCGTAGTTACGTCAAATATCAGACAATTCTATGAGGCTATTATACTTTGATTTAAGGTATTACTTCACCCCTATAACCTGAATCAAAAATCCGACTCAAATAGAATTTAGTTTCTCGTTGATACCTTAAGATAGTTTTGTGTTTCAAATCTTTTTAAGTCAAGGTACACTATACTGTACATTGATATGATAAAAAATAACGCTAACACATCTTGTTTACTTTCCCTGCTACGTGCCTCTGCCTTAGCCCTCCTACAGGAAACAAATCAATTTAATAAATCAAAAATGATTAATTAACAAATTGCTACAGTCAGATTTTCAATACAAAATTAAAGATTATTTTACTAATTATGTAATGTACGTCGACTAAGGCACGATTCCGCGGAAGTTACCGAACCGTGACAAAGGGGTTGATTGCAATCCCAGTGTAGTGCCAACTGCCAAGACCCCCTGCGGGGTTATTCTTTCCAAACCTGATACCTCTACTGGGTGTCACGGTACAATTAGTATCAAATACCTGTATCACTTTCCGCAGCAGCTTATATATTGATTAACGTGTACTCGCGTGACGTTGCTGCCCGAGATTGATTTAAGGCACGCATGAGTATTTTACGACACAGGGTCACAGATAGACAGTACGTGAGAACTCATTGTATTTTCATACCGTTTTCCCTCTAGTCAGGATACATAAATGGATAATTTGTTTGTATATATATATATAAATCCCGTTAAGTGGCCAAATTCTCTTGTCGGCGGGAAAGCCATCATGACGAGACTCCTCGGTGAATCTGGACCGTCTGCTCTGAACACTCGAGCGGTTGGAGAGGTTTCTCCGTCAGTTTGTTCGTTCAACATACTCGCCCCGACCGTCTGAGATTGTGTCTCTACTGGCAACGTTCAGCCAACATGACCGTAGCTTTGTTGCTACGAGGAAAACTTGCTTGATTGTGACGAGTGGTGTCGTCTGCTTACCAATGACTTTGGCGGGAAACGGACTACAAAGGATTGTAATTTGTTATCAGAGTTTCTTTTAATCAGTCTGATTTTGAAGAAGGATTTCTAAGTTATTCGATACGGAGAAGGGAAGAGTTGTATATATTTAATACGCGAGGTGAATATCTATACATGTGACGTTTTATCGGAAGGGCACAACAAAAATGGATGGATTTTTACCTCATTTGTGTTGCCATTGGTGACACAACATACACCACATCCTTTGGTAATTCTATATACTTTTATCACACCTCAGGGATTTATTGAGTGAACGGTAACTGACGTGAAAATAATCATTAAAACATAATGCTACCATTCCATTTCCCTCTATGACGGAGTCACTACACCGTTGTTCCATATCTTTTAATGTTAGAGTAAAGTGTTATTTGGAGTTCCGAGTGTGATACAAGAAACAACCCTCAGCTATTCACCACGCGCTAATACTCCGCGTGAGGTTTCATTAAACTTTCTACGGTTTCCAGCTGCTAATACATGGCGTAAATGGTTTTAATTCTGATGGAAGAAATCTGTTTTAAGGTTGAGGTGCTAGCACCATATATGGAAATCTAATATAATTGGTACCGCATTTGATAGTGTATAAAGTGCCTGATTCATTTTAATTCGTGTGATATACATATATAGATAGGATTATAAAAGGAATTTTATGATAGAATTCTTACGTTTTCTATCGGAATTTTCGTAGACAGGAGCGCAGGTTGCTACAGGCTACATTTTTCACATAACCAATTATCAGAACAGATCTTTCACGTTTTGAAGGAGTCGGATTTTGGCTATACACGCCACAATCTGCCGGCGATATTGAAGAATAAGGTTATCAACTAGATTCACATTTTTCTGACATCCTAACACACGTACCAGACAGACGCAGATGACAAGGACATCTTAGATTGTGTTGATAAGTTGGCTAGCTTAGGCGGATTTTAAATTCGACGATTGGGTGTAATTGTCTGCTAGATTTACGAAAATTGTTTTAAAATGTTCCGTTATTAAATATTCAAGGCCTAGAGAGAGCACGAGCTAGATCGATAGGGTTACGTACTCTGCATATAACGAATAGGCCAACTATCGTTTTATGGTTTTAGACTGTGAAAGAAAAAATCTCACTGCCATTGAACGACAACAGGTTCTGACGAGTTGCTTTTGAATTCCTGCAATTCTTGGAGTTGTAAAACTGTGCTTAGAACTAGAATACTTAAGAAATCATGTGATAAATGATTTCACATTCTGTAATGGAATCGGAGAAATCCTTCCCAACAGGAATTGAATTCAAAGAGCATGCTGATTTGGATTAATGGAGCTAGCAGTGTCGAAGATCTAGATAACGGGGGTCCGTTAATCACGCGAGAAGTTGGCGTGGTATTACGTGTAAGAGATTAAAACATTTCAGGAGGGAATATAAAAAAACTGTTCTGTGTTGGAATAACGATCGATTGATGGTTTCATCCATCTATACTCTCCCGAAAATTATATAATTTTAATGAAATGCGCGTGATCTGGGCAATTATATTTGAAGCATGGTAATGTTGTTCACTGATTACCGTTATCGACCGATCTAATAGTGTGCTAAACCGTCGTTTTACATTAAAGACAAAGATTCGAATTCAGGTTTTATGTGGATGAGCGACAGAATAGAACATCTCTAATTCAGAGATAACTTTCTTTCACATCGGACCATATATAGCTTTATCTTGTTTCATGATAACCAAATTAGAAACTTCTGTTAAGATAAATTGTCACAGATCAAACTACTCAAGAATTTTTTTCGAGTTGGATGAGCGACATTTTTTAATTTCCTTTATTTTTGAATGATTTGCTCCATAGCAAGACTGTCAATGACTTGGAGTTGTCACAACGATGATATGTGGCCATGCACTGATTTCTTGTAATTTTTCACTAAATCCTTCTTTGATTGTACAAGAGTTGTAGACAGGTGTGTGGTTATTCTTGACAGTGCTTACTAGTTTTCATGCTACCTACATGTAGTTTAGCACTAGTGGTACAGAGGTGTGCTTTCTGTGGTAAAGTACATTACGATTTATATCCTAGAATTTGTGTAGATACTAAAGACGTCTTTATAGTGCAAAATACTGGTTTTGGCGCCGCTAGTTCAGCATTAGTGCTACTGAGGTGAGTTAACCGTGGGAAGCTACTGTAGCCAAACTTGAGTGAACTCCGTGATAATTCAAAACAGTTCGTACTACTGGTGCTAAATTCGTTAGCATTATAGTCGCATTAAGTGATTATTGGCAGTGACAGAGTAAGCGACGGTTCTATATCCAGCAACAAGTACTTGTCAACATGCTGGACGAACGGATAATTCTTGTCCATCCTGACGGCCGGACACAGAGTGTCAAGGAATACGTGCACGAGTTGGTCAAAGGAGCACAGGTCCGGCTGTATGACGGAAAGGACTACAGGGACAAGAGGAAACACAAGACCGGGGGTATCTCCAAAACCAAACACAAGGTGAGTAACAAAACATGAGAACATGTGTCATCTCCAAACCTGGACTCAAAGAATGTCCACAAGACTAAAATCAGTCTTTTCTAACATAAAATACAGGGCAACAATGTCGTAGCAAAATTGCTCAAGCGTGCATCTCAAACACTTAATATAACCAAAATATGTATCAAAATGTATGCTTTTATTTTCAAAAAATGTCAGTAATCGCAAGATAAATAAAACGAATGTGCCATTGGACAGATATAGAGCACAACAAGGTCAATACCTTATATATATATATATATTGTCTATTTGACCATTATCATTTTCTAGTGTGTATCACAGATTTGCCCACTCTCAATATTCGCACTGTGATAATATTCCGTCGTATACGACTCATATTGCGTGATTGGTATTGAACATCATGGAATGAAGGCACTGTGACAATTTCGAAAAAATATTACAGAAAAAAAATTCAAAAAAATCGCGTATAGCTTCTTCGAACTTTAATTGTTGCGGCGGGGAACGAATGCTACTTCAATATAACATATTTCATTATGATGGTTTCCTATTGCAAAGCAGAAAAAGCGAACATTTTCTATGGCATAGCATATATGTCTAATAGGATATAATAAAATAAATTTCGAGGAAATCAACCCCTTCAGATATAGGGTGATGTCTTTATTTAGTTTTAACTCAATTTAAATGAAATATCAGTAAGAGCTGAGCCCTTATTTTGATGACTCCTCCTTTCGTGTTGTGGACTTTTCGATCGATTTCGAGTTCAGATGTGTCCTCGTATGTAGCTATGTGACATGTATTTTCTATGTCACTTCTAAACCAATTGAATTGTGCAGTGGATCGAGTGATTTATTAACCTACATATGTATTTTCTGTGTTACTCCAAAACCCATTGAATCTCGAGGTAGAGTATTTTATTGACCTACATATGTATGTTCTATTTTGTTCACAACCCATTGAATCTCGAGGTAGATCGAGTGTTTTATTAACCTACATGTGTGCGTATGCATTTTTTTTTTTTTTTTTTTAATAGGATATTAGTGGACGCAAGCATCTCTGCCTCTATATCCACATCAATATAATACATCAATATAATACAAATTACATTGTGTTAAACGTAATTTAACATAATGATATATAGCTTGTGCTCATGTAAGATCCAAAATTCTATTTTAAAGACGAACTTATCTTCGTCTTAAGATGAATGAACTACGTCTAATGTTCAAAATAAGATGTAATTAAAATCAAAACTCGGAAGAAACACTTCCATGTTTTAAGGGATTTTCATATATACAAAGAAATAATGAGAGACTAATCTACAAGAGGACATTTTCGGGTGGTACATTTATAGATTTATAGTTGTCAACCATGTGGAATAACAGGCTAATGACAAGCATAATGATTGTCGGATTGCATTACCGGGGTACAATCATAAGATATATTTGGCTCGTTATCTGAAATAACTACGTTTCGACCCCATCATCCGGAAGATTGCAACCAACCTGAATGACGTGAATCATTCTTTGTCTGCATGTTGGAACGATGTCTTAATATTTGGGTGTTTTGTTCGTTGATTTTAGGTTTTATACCTTCGCAAGTTCTAATTATTTCATAAAATTGATCGTTTCCAGTTGGCATTCTTAATTACTATGAATAATATCTGAAAATAGATAAATACATATATTTACCAAATTTGAAAATACCCCAAGGCATTCATTAATAAAACATTCAGCACTTGGTGTAAATTAAACGCTATAATCTTTTGTGATTGCTAGATAAATACAAAAGATGTCTTTCAGAAAGTGTCAGTGGCATTCAAAATTACTTTTGTGACGTCATAGCAATCTAATTACAACAATAATGACACTCGTGGATATATAACTTTTATTAGTAGGGGTATACAGTGGCTTTGCCATGTAATATTAATGAATGAACGTAACAGTAGTAGATACAGTTTGCCAAAAATGAATTACACTGCAGTATGTCAGCTGTTTCGTCCTTCCAGATCTCATCGGTGATGCTAGGCCAAAACGATGAAAATCAAAATTGGTCTAAAAACGTATAACAGAGGAAAAAATAAAGACAAATGTTCTTTATTAAAAAAAAAAAAAATCCTTATTACGCGTTTTCAATATAAGCAAAAAAAACATTGCAAATATTTGATATTGTCGAAAAGGAATGTCATAACCTTTCCGAAAAAAGGGAAAACTACAGAAACAAAGCACTTCGGATCAGGAAATCGATTTGGCTGATTTTATCTAAGTTTAATACATTTCTTTCGTGAATGCAAATACCGTGAAATAGAAATGTCTCTATACAGTGACGTAAGGCGGCTTGTTTTAGCGGAGTTTTATCTAATAATGTCGAGAGGTCTGTATTGACACTATGTAAATTGGCCCATTTCTAAGCCACCGGCGTACCTTGCTGAGTTTTATCTCCCGATATGATCGTGGATATTTCAGGGAACTCTGTGCAATTTGTTAGTAAGTATTGAATGTTACGAGTAAAAAATTAGGTGTAACAAAAATGTACAAATGCAAAGAGCAGAATAAGCTATTCCTCCCTCCAAAGATATGACCGGCGATATTTGTTTTACATCTGATTCTAATTTCTAGCCATAATTTATCGGTGTCTGCACTACTTGTTAAATGCTTCTCAGATCGCTGGTGCCAATTCCGTTATTGGATTTGACACGAGACACCATGGCAACCTCTAGTTACACATACATATTTCCTATCCTTCCAGGGCACCAGTGTTCACATGTTGTCTTTAGTGGACATTGGTGACTTCTGTTTTGTTTTGGTTGTCTTTTCGTATTTCTGTTGCGTAGTTTTAGTTTAAATTCGAACCTGATGTGTTGGCGCTGTGACACATTTTTGTCTGTTCATACAATATTCACAATTCATGGCAATTCATCCATTCATACAATATGTTAACATTTCATACCATCCATTTTTCCGGGAGTTTTGAGGGACCAGCATGATGATTTAGGATGATCTGGGATGAAAAAGTGCGACAATAATGTTTAAAAAAGTGACAAAAAGGGTACCAATCAAAAAGTAATGACGACGCTAATTTTTAATTCAATGTCACTTTAATTGGTTAGTTTGAGTTTTTTAAGCACTTTCAGTCAAAGCATTTAGAGTGTTGTATTGGAAGCAGTTGTCAGAAACGTTCATTTTGACGCTCATTAGGCAGTGTACGGTGGGTATTCTTCTCGGGCTTTTTCGCCAATCCCTTTTTTAACTCACCTTTTAGAGGAGTCGACATTGGAATTTGCAATGCTCGGTTGTATGAAAGCAAACTTGCTAAGGTTTGTACAAAGCAGTTGACCATGATTTTTGTTCACAAACCAGTGACTTTCTCATCACATAATTTAACAATGAAATATCTTTGTTGACAGCTTTAGTCCTTTTGCACACTTTTTTCTCGCGTAAATGTTTGAACCACTTTATAATTTTGGTACAAGCATAGGGTAGTTAGTGATATGTGAGTAGACAATCTAAGTGGATATGCTGCCCAGATTAAATAAGGCAGCTCGTAGAAATCAAAAGCATGCAAGCACGCGAGAAAGCAAGAAACAAATCTTAACGATTAGGACATTAAAAATGATATCCAAGTGCACAATATAATCGATTTCACTCTGAGAGTAACAAATATCTCTTACGACACAAAATATATCTGACGACAATAAATCCTTTCTATACCATTGATAAGAAAAAGACGTCAGCATTTTGCCTTCCGACCGTCTGTCCCCGTGGACCCTCTTTGGTAGACAAAGTTGATCATGTAATACCCATAGTAATGATTATTTAATTAAGCATTG
Source organism: Chlamys rubida (assembly GCA_032359455.1). Classification (NCBI taxonomy): domain Eukaryota; kingdom Metazoa; phylum Mollusca; class Bivalvia; order Pectinida; family Pectinidae; genus Chlamys; species Chlamys rubida. The sequence continues at coordinate 61 of JAUMHH010025537.1, read as the reverse complement.
AACTGTTTTTGTATGGTATTTATGATCCATTTGAATGACACAGCTTTGCAAGCAAACAACA
>JAUMHH010025526.1:0-10535 GCA_032359455.1 Chlamys rubida | reverse complement strand
CGACCCCGGAAGTAACTGAGACCGACCCCGGAAGTAACTGAGACCGACCCCGGAAGTAACTGAGACCGACCCCGGAAGTAACTGAGACCGACCCCGGAAATAATAATAAAAGGATCGTGCGCGATAATCAAAACGTCTTGGTATATGTTGCTCATCTGGGATTTGATCGTTATTATATAAATACTCTGACCTGGTTATACATGAAGGCAAGTCGAAAGTGGATTGAATAATTTGTGGAACAAATAGGCTCATATGATTAGAACAAGCGTCCATAGGTCTCGTCACGATAACGTTTAACCATCTCTGGTCTACCACCACAAAAAGTGACGAATCATCAGTTATTCTCTCCTCAATACAAACGTATCCAGTTAACAATCAGTCCATTATAAATGTGTCACTACAATATATTTCCTTTCATCAGGAACCCATATAGGACGATTACTGATTACTAGTGTAATTATTTAGCCTACAGAACTGTCACTAGCAGGTGCGTGGACCAGCTACATAAATACAGAGAGCCTCCGAGCTTGACCACTGGAGAACTGGATTGGGGTGACGGCGAGCTGATTGTGAAGTAGTCTTCAACTGTAACCTTTACTGGTCATGACGCACGGACAAATGATCATTTTGTGCTGGCATTTTCTATTACGTTGAAAAGGTTTCTTCCGGTCACCGAGTAAGATTTGTAACACTCACTGTTAATATAATCATACAACTCCCATCCCTGTTGACATACATGTTTGTGTATATGGGCATAGAGTGTAGAAATTATCATCTGATATTGATCGGAGTAGATTGCTTGTGTATCGAAGTACGGATACAATAATAAAGAGTATATTACCGGTGTTTTGAGGTACGTATACATTAATAAAGAGTATATTACCGGTGTATCGAGGTACGTATACATTAATAAAGAGTATATTACCGGTGTTTTGAGGTACGTATACATTAATAGAGAGTATATAACCGGTGTTTTGAGGTACGTATACATAAATAATGAGTATATTACCGGGTATCGACGTATGGATACATTAACAAAGAGTATATTACCGGGTATCGAGGTATGGATACATTAATATAGAGTTTATGCTGGTGTATCGACGTATATATACATTAATAAAGAGTGTATGCTGGTGTATCGACGTATATATACATTACTAAAGAGTTTATGCTGGTGTATCGACGTACTGATATATTAATAAAGAGCATATTACCGGTGTATCGAGGTAAATCAGTAAAACCATGCTCTGAAGATAACGGACTGTCCGCATTGGAGCCAATAAACATTGTTAACGATAAAAGATTATTTTAGAACACAAACGTTCGTAGGAGAAAATCAAATATAGTGTGTACATGCAGTGTATTTGTGATTAGAATACCCCCTAGTGGACGATCACAATATGAGCGGTATGGGCGACCACGTAGTGCGACATATTTATTGCCGTGCTTACGCAAACTGCATACTATATATGAAGCGCGGTAATTTGTTTTTGATTTCTAGTTCTAAAATGTATAACTTTCAAGGACGGAATATTAAATTTTCAATAAAACCTTTCCTCAAATGAACAAGCAAAAGATATCTCCGCAGAGCGTAAATCAGTTATTAAATTATGGAAAGTACACATAACCATATTAAGAAAATCGGCAAAGGGAGACAATGTGATAAACATCCCATTATGACAAATATATAATCGTGTCTTTGTTTTTTCCGTAGATTATTGTCATTAATTAACATGCATGCATAACGAACACAAATGACTATTTCAACCTGCTGAGGTCACACCTAATTATAAGTTGTGAAAACACCGACAATTGTGTATCACCTAACGTTAGACTATAGCACGCTAGTATGTCATCTATGGAACGCTTTTGTACATGTATCGTCTGCAACATGTTTGTTTAATTGTCCAAATTTTTCAAATGGAAGAAAATTGTATATTCCAAATTATTATAGCAGGCAACCAAACTGTTTAAAATTCCAGCAACTTTTTTCAACAAATAACAAAGTTTTACTAGTTAAAATATGCAAATATATTAATATAGTAATAGAGAGAGTCCGTTCTCCTGGTTAAAACAGCACGTACTCTATCTTGAATGTACCCATTGTATATTTTCTTAATATCACATGTAAATTGTGGTTTAAAAGAATAAAATCTTGTCTTGTCTTGTCTTATCTTGCAACCATATATAAACATTTTGTAGACTATGGAACAAACTTGAATCAGTTAGATTAAATACAACCTTGTCCTATCTGGAACTGGATTATAGGACTACCCCGCATCTGTACATGAGGATACGTTTTACTCCTTATCTACTGGGTAGGATGTATCAGCCTGTCCCTAGTGAAGTGATAGACTCTGTCAAATAAGGAAAAGCGTATGTGGTATTTGTGTGTCCGTCTGTGGAGCACTGAGATATATACCACTGAGCTTTCGTGTATTTATCTCGTCGCTTAAATCTTGTCGTCTAGGAGACTAGGTAATCACTTTTTGAAGCAGACGTTTTCCCATTTCTGATTGAAGGAGACATTATTTTCCTATTTCACCGTAAACAAGGTCGTTGGTCGACGATGGCAATATTTTCACATGAAATAGAGAGGAGAGAATGTGGATTAGGAATTGTCAAATATGATCTCATTTCCACAAGCCTCTGCATACAAACTTTCACCTATACATGTACAGTCATTGTCAGTTGTCAATCACATTGTGCCATACCGACCTGGCACCTGCCCATTGTCGTACCATTCTTCCACGTTACCAATATAGCAACGTTCTTTCACGTTACCAATATAGCAACGTTCTTTCACGTTACCAATATAGCAACGTTCTTTCACGTGACCAATGTTGTATATTAACCGTTGCAATGTCAAGGCCAGATGCTGAATACTCCAAATATGCTTAAGTGAATAGAGAGACTGAGAGTCGCTAGTTCAAGCTTTTTGAATAAAAAACCGAGTGGTTCCTAAAGCATAACCAAGCAAATATGGCTGCCGAAGAAACGTTCGACTTTAATTACGGGCTTTTAAATTTCAGAATGAATGATTAAATGGAACAGATATGACAGGTTTCCTGTTATTGGTCACGATGAGGAATCTGCAGGGAGTATAAACTCATTAAGATAAGATATCATATCTTGTCGTGGGTGTCATATCCGGATACTAAGTCTGTTCGCTAATTAGTTACGCCATGCGCTGTTTGTAATAAAAGAATCCACGCATCTGTGGCCTTGAGACCTGACAACCTTCTACACTACACACACACCACTATGATTTAATAAACAGATAAATCCCCTATTTTAACGCATACATGTAACACATGTATTAGTAATTTACGAACTTACAACGACATCCTGCATTAGCATCGCTTAGGTTACATACAAAATGTGCATACTGATGGAAATCCCGCTTACAATAAGGGAACATATTATATGGTGTCGCTTTCTGACCATATAATGAGAAAAAAAAATTATATTTGACCAATCAGTATAACACCCGTTCTGTCACGTGTATCGTGTCATACCGTTCTGCCACGTGCGATATCTCAAACGGTTCTGTCACGTGCGTCATGTCATACCGTTTGGTCACAAGCGTTATGAGCGTGATGTCATATTGTCCTGCCACGTGCGACATCCCATACGGTTCTGTCACGTGCGTCATATCATACCGTTTGGTCACAAGGGTTATGTCATATGGTCCTGCCACGTGCGTTATGTCATACGGTTCTGTCACGTGCGTCGTATTTATACCTACCTACCATATGCATGTGAAAGCTGATTGGCGTACTGTTACGTGCTGGATGTCAATTCGTCCTGCGCGTGATTCATGTCGTCCCTCTCAATATATGTATACCTCACTGATACGTATTTGTCAATCAACAAAAATACGCAGAAGTAAAAATCATATACGTTTACACTTTCATAGGAACTTCTCTCCATACAATGTACACCTCAATATCGATAAATGCCCTTACTACCTTTTTTATTTGTCCATTGTTTCTGGATTTCTGATTCCTTTAACTGTCAGTTTTGATAAAATGAAGCAACATGCAAACAGACAATTTGTCCAGTGTAGGACATGCTAAAAAATAATGAAAACAGTTAAGCAAAAACGCATACGCCCATTCCAGATTAGCCTACTATCGTCAGTCACTATCATATCTATGGCAGCAGGCAATGCTCCACACCGGCCACCAATCAGGTCTCCCGCCAGTCCGAGGTAATCACGCGTCAATAGAGAATTTTGTTGCGCGTAAGGTATAGCGGAAACACCACCTCCATTTATAACAAATCAAGACGTTTAGAATCATCTATATGACTTCATTGCTGGGATTGTCTGGTGTAATGATCTGTCGTTAAACTGGATGCATTCTATTTATATTGTGTAATTGCTCCAGTGTTATTTTAGTAGAGTTCCTACAACGGAACGTGACCGTTTTCCCGGATCAATGTTTGAAAGTTGCTTTAAGTCAATTTGAGGGTGCTGATTAAAATGAGCTGGGATGAACTTTGTGAATATGTGGGCTAACTCGGTCAGACATGAAAATTAAAAATGGCCGCCACCCGGCGTCGGGTTTATCAAAAAAATACATATCTTTGCCGTTAGATGTCTGTTTTATATGATTTTTTGGTCTAAATATATGTTTTTAGGGTCAGGGATTTAATCTATTAGTATAATAATCTGATAAAAGTAAGCGTTAGAACGATAAATGGTCTTTTACTTTTTTGCTGCCAAAAACCAGGATAACCGCCAACTGACTGCAAAGGAAAAGACGAGGAAGACACCCTTAATGGACACCCTTAATGTTTTGTATGCAAAGGTTTCATCTTTAGCCAGTGTAAATTAGATAAAACAACCATTGTAGGAAATGTCTGTCTGATATTTTCGGATTTAACGTCCTCGCAACAGCCGAAATAATTGGTTTGGTTTGGATTTAATTCGTTTAACGTTCTATTAACAGCTAAGGTCATTCAAGGACGTGCCTCCAGGTGTGTTGTGTAAGCGTGCATGAGTGTATGTGTGCCGGAGACAGGGTAAACCCTAGGGTTAACCTATGTTGTAATATGGCATGCAATTGGATATTTCAAACCTAAAATAACCCTTGGGTCAACTTATGTTGTAAATATAAGTAATATGCTTTGTTTTATTATGTTTATTGTCCTGGTAACAGCTAAGGTCATTTAAGGACGTGCCTTCATGTGTGTTATACATGCGTGCACGTGTGTATGTGTTCTGGAGGCAGGGTATGTTGGTGTATTTGCCTCCCTGTGATAGCGTGGATCTGATGCCGACTTTATAGTGCTATCTCACTGAAAGACCATGCCAAAGGAACCCAGCACAGCATTCCGTCCGGTCACATTATACTGACAACGGGTGAACCAGTTGTTGCCATTCTCCTAAATGCTGAACGTTAAGCAGGTAATAACAACTACCATTTAAAGGACTTTGGTATGTCCCGGCCTGGGGACAGGACCCATTGCCTTTCTCACTTGTGCGATCGTTCAACATTAAGGCCAAAAGTGAAGTGTTGTCAAGCAAGGCGCTAGGAAATAAAAAAAATGCTGGAAGTAGAGAGAAATATAAAGGCCCTAAATATTGCAATGCGTGGAGCAGAATTAGAAAAAAAACCCGAAAGAAATATCACAGATGTGTCCGTGATAATAAATAGAAATTATAAATACATTGGATAGAGAACGGACAAGAAAAAAAGTGCTCCTCATCGTCAATATACAAGGATAAAGTTCAAGGATAAAATCGGTACAGAAACAACATGAACCAAAGTGACACCAAAACAAAACCAAAAACAACATGAACCAAAGTGACACCAAAACAAAACCCAAAACAACATGAACCAAAGTGACACCAAAACAAAACCAAAAACAACATGAACCAAAGTGACACCAAAACAAAACCAAAAAAAAACATGAACCTTCGCTAAATAAACAAAGAGGAATGTGTTACGGGACATCTTTAAGCAATGCAGATCACTTGCTTCGCGAGAATTCTTGTTTCTGCGATCATTCGTATACAAAATATCACATGATAATGTTAATTAGACAGTTATGTATGTGTGAAATTTGAATTCGTGAATTAGACTTCTTGTGAATTCATATAACACAAAATGAGAAAATAACCAGCTCAAAATCGGAAAAAGCAGGGCAAAATATGAAGAAAGGAATAATTACAAGGATTTTTCAGAAAAGTAAAAGGAGAATAAGACCAAGTTTTCCCGGATTCCTAATCGTTTTCTGCTTCATCAGCGACACCCGTCATGTGAATGTAGGTCAAATCCAAATGATTTATCTCAAAATATCCATCTCTTACAACCTAAGCGATGCACTGTACCCAATTTCTATGGAAATCAGGTTATATATATTACAAATACAAATCTTATCTTAGTCAATTAAGGACCCAGCTGTACGTCAAATGTGGCCCCAATATCTGACAGACGGAACGTATTGATAAAATGTAGCGGAATTTACATAGAAAAGGTTGTGCTTATATTAGCTGGAGTTAAATCTTGGATGTTAGATAAACGTCCCACTCTCCCTCGTCGACTTAATGTGATCATAATATAAATTGATGTGGTGTCTGCTCCGTTTTCCTTTGTTCTGATTTACACAGATGTACCTTCGTATGGTTTCTGCTGCTGTTAAATCTCGCAATGTTTGCCTAACAATCACAAGTCTTTCGTACACTTCTGTAAGAGCATTACACCAGATGACCCTCATAAAAATGACACGTTTTCAAACCTTTTTTCTCGGGAGAAGAATTAAGAAACGCTATAAGCTTGTTTCCCAACCCCTATGATATCGTATGCATGTTAAAATAGTGTTGGCGTATTAACTAAAAAATGCTATCAAACTAAAAGGTTTGTTTCCAAGTTTAAATCTCATGGACCACGGCTAAATCTATTATCTGCTCATTTACACCAACTAAAATGATTAACTTTTACAAATAAGAGTATTTGCCCCAAAGCATTGTTTCTCCGTTCTTTGACGATTTTGACGACTTACGTTAGTATTTAAGATTTTATATACATCATAAATAATCTTCAAACCATTAGTTTTCAATTAATATTTTCTAAAAGCCATATCAAAGGGAATTATACAATATACCTCAAGTCATATGTCGCGGGTTTTAGTATATGTTTAATCCTTTGTTTCAAATAGTTTATCTTACAATATTTTTGATAAGATTAAAGAGACAGGACTCCTATGTAAGACTTCGTTTGCTATCTTTGTCATAAAAATCGAGCTATGGCAGGGAAATATCTGAATTTCTAAAGCGAGAGTCATGATTCTTTCCTCCCAAATTCATAGACGCCTCCAGCCAGTGATGTCACAAAGATGTGTTATTTTGTATAAGATGTTAAATTTCGGAAAATGAAGAAATGAAACGAAAAGAAACGTTAAGCAAATATTAAAATGGAGCTGGAAATGAATCACATAGAATATATCATAACACGTGCTTTTAAGTGGCTCGTTTAAGCCGGCATCATCTATAACAGTCTTCTTTAAGATTACGAACATTACCTGTACGAGCACGTTTGTACAGTATAGGTTTACAAAGCGCGTGAGTGAAGTGGATCTCTACATACGTTTGAAAGGTTATACAGGAATGCACTCTGACAGTCCTGACTATTAAATAACGATATTTAAAAACAAACAACTACACTGCAAGGTTCGTAAGGGCCTCACAGAGAGTAAATGTACCGAAAAACAAAAAAGTCACCTGGTGAACTTCTTCGATGAAGATTAGCACACATGTTTGGTTTTTAAAAAATGGGCTATGAAAACACACGTTAAAGTTTGTATCTATTAAATTAGCTTTTATTCCCGTTACAGTTTAAGAAAACTTGACCTTAATATTATACACGCTAAAAAGTTGGCAGACTTTTTAAATCATTTGAGCTATCAGAAGATAAATTAGCACCAAAATGCGATTTTATCTATTTTTTTAGAGTGCTTGTTCTGATGAACAGACCTAATTAAGGGAGATAACTCTGAAACCAATAAGATATGATAAGTAATGTTAACGAAGCTGGTTATATATAAATATCCCGAAGGGTCCCTGTACCATTGCCAAAAAAGTAACTATGAAAAGGATTTTTTTTAATGGATGACAGACAGTAGCAGTACTTAAATCGTTTTTAAAAGAAACACTTCCCTTGCGAAGCTTTTGTAAACAAATAATACAAACAAAAGTATCAACAAAAGTGTTCTGCGAGTGAAAATGGAACGTGGCCAGGCCGGGTTTTGAACCCTGGACCTCCAAATACAATACGGACTCCCTCGCTAATCAATGAGCTACATTATTTCTGAAAGACGACAACCATTCCTCCGGAAATTTTATGAGAAAACAACAAAAATTAAACAAACAAAATATAATCAACAACATATTTCTGAGTGTACATTATCCACGGATTTCAGATTTTTATACTATTTCCCTAATCGACTGAGTTTCCTCGTCCAGTCATGTCTAAAGCGAAATTAAGGTCGGTTTCTGTACATACGGAAAAAAAGGTATAGTTCAGTGGGACAGGGATCCTCAAGGCAGACTATTTGTTCCCTGTGGTTTTGCCATGGGAATATCACATTTGTGTCGTTACATTTCTTATTTATGGCTGCCATAAAATCAGACGTTCTCTCAGTTCCATTTTATTTGAAATAACGGATCCTGAGATCAGTTTATGGTCAACATTTCCATCGTAATGCTGTATAATCAATGCTAATCGTAAATCAAAGAATATAAATATTGGTTTCTGGACAACGATCATGTTCACCCTCACCTGTCACCTTTGCCTTCTTGCGGTGCAGAGTTGAGGGGATAATATAATACGAGAAGCCGGTCGATATGAAAAAAGCCGGTTCGACATCAAAACAAAGTAAAATGTACACGAATATAAGTTCTCTACAAATTTCTAATGTAATATGTTGTTTTATTTTATGTTCTTAGTCATATAAATACTACATCCACAAGTTTCATGCAAATATGGCATATGCACATTTCGCCCTGGAATCCGTACAACAAAATGTTAATCTAATTATTAATGTCATGTGTATCATATCCAATATACTTTCAATTGCTTTAATTCTCCAGCAATAGTTGGGATAGGGATAGCCAGGGTTGGAGGGCCCTGGGTTCTATCCCCAAATAGTGAATGCTCTCAACGCAGGAGGGTTTTCGTTCGCCCTACATAAATGTACCTCTTTCACTCATTTTTCACTCATCATTTTGTTTTTGTTAAATTTCATCAATACGACCTGTCACACCTCTTTCTTTATTCCGACAAGTATATTTACTTGTATTCTTTCCTACTCACGTTTAAATTCACCATCATCATCATCATCATCATCCCACTTTTCATCGCATCCAAACACAATCGTGGTCGATTAGAAGTATCCATTACTTGGCGTTCTGTATGGTTTTTTTTTCATTTTTGCGTTTATTAGTACAAATGAAAACATGTACAAACGGTGTGTTGTCACATGGAAGTCACCATGGCTAGCTACCTCAAGAAGTCCTCATGGAGTTGCATTTTAAACATTTATTTTGTTTTTGTTGGTGTAAACGATACCAAACTACAACATAAATAGCAAACAGTATCACTATTATCAATATCGATGTACGACCTGTACGTGGTAGAAATCATAACGGGCAGTGCCACAGGTGGTGAACGGAACCCTTTTCCTTGTAGACCACATGGTTTTTGCGCCAGGTGTTTTTTGTTGGTCTAGACCAGGATTTGAACCCACGACCTTCAAATATACTGACGCTCTAATCGACTGAGCTATTCGGTCAATTGAATCATTCTAGCCTAATAGGGCTACGGTTATATCTAAAACGAAATTGAGGAAAATTTACTGCATATACGACAAGCCATTCGGAATGATATGTCTCGCCTGTGCCTCGCTTTGACCGTCAATGCATATATCGGTGAAAGAACAAGGTCAATGGACCATGAAAGGTAGGCCGCATCCAGCATCTGATGCATGGATTGAGATGTACTACACAAGATGCATCTATGGTGCAAGTTTGGTTGGTCTACTATACTTTCAGTGAAACTAACTTAAACGCAAATACTTAATGTTGACGCCGCCGCCGTTGCCGGAAAAGCAACGCATTAGTCTCGCTTCCGCTTCTTCGTGGCGGCGAGAGTGCAGTGAGAAATGGAACTTTAAATGAAGATGTAGAAATTGCGTTCTGGATGATGTGTGTATTCAGCATTTGAGTATAACATGGTGTATAATGCCTTTAAGTGATCATTCAAATAAACCGCTGTTTCCTTGTTGTTTCCAAGTATACGTGTCAACACATTAAAAACAAACTTCCCAACTAACTAGTACGCGTGGCAAGACATCAGAATCCGTCTATTATACGTATTATATGTATCGAGCCCTCCATCCCCGGTATCTATAAGATACAGTGCTAATAGTTTAGAGACTCTCCTCTCTAGTATATTTGCCAAGATGTAAGAGACTCACAGACATTTCAGTTATCTAGTTTACTAGACAAGAGACTCCCTTCCCTGTTGTCT
>JAUMHH010025515.1:0-10536 GCA_032359455.1 Chlamys rubida | reverse complement strand
ACAGATACATGTACAACGTAATAAGCTTGACTGCCATATCGTCCGTATGTCGGTCGTGTGGACAGACACAATGTTGTAAGCTTAACTGGCATGTCGTCCGTATGTTGGTCGTGTCGATTGATAAGAAGCTTGACTGTCATATCGTCCGTGTGTCGTCCGTGAGGACAGATACAATGTAATAAGCTTGGCTGTCATATCGTTCGTATGTCGGTCGTGTGGACAGACACAATGGTGTAAGCTTGACTGGCATGTCGTCCGTATGTTGGCCGTATGGATTGATTATAAGCTTGTCTGTCCTGGCAGACAATGAATTTGTCCTGTCGACCGTTTAAATAGATACGTTTGGTAAGCCTGACTGTCCTGTTGCTCGCGTGTATCTGTCCTGCGAGGACAGACAATGTACAGACAATATATTATATTTTGTAGATGGGGAAGACCGACAGAAAAAGCTGTCACATCGGCGCTGTTTCAGGTGGTCTTTCACAGATATATCTGATAAATTGTCGGTGATTTCAATTTAATTTAATTTATAACATCCCTAGCCTGACGTGACAGTAATTGTGTGCGTCTATTGTGATAACGTTGTCGTACGTCATGGTGTCTGAACAGACCCCAGGGATCCCTCCTACACTAACGGAAACTCTCGTTAAAATCACTGACTCGAACATGCCCAATTTAGCTGTCCCTCCCAGAACTTCTGACGCTACTGCACACAGTAACATTATATCTGGCCTAACTACACATACTTTATAGATATGTTATTCCGGACATCGGTTACACTAAACTCGTCTTTCTAAACAACCCCCAGGTTCCATATTACTGTTGTAAGTTATCTCCCTTATAAATGGTCTAACTAATAAGATGAACGTACGACGTAATGGTGACACAATGTCAGAAACAAATAAATAAAAAAAACCAGTGGCATCTTTAAAACTCATCTGGAGAAGGACACCAAAGTATGGTACATTGTATCTTAATTATGTTACCCCCAAATTTAGGTTTCGGTATTTCGTTAATCCAGACAATTCGGACTAGATACTGTACATGCATCCTTGAAACACTTGTCTTCATATCTCGTACAATGCATCCTTGCTCTCCGAACTTCAAAAAATAAATACGGTACTCTTCCGGAAAAGGAGATACCAATATGTTATTAACGTAATATAACCCCTTAAATAATGGCTTTTAGTCCGAACAATTAATACAAGACACTTAAAACATACGTGTGATAAAACCTCGTTAATCCGGATTTGAAAGTCGGGATTCCGGGCCATTATTTAGTTAGGCCGTTTTACCGGAACCAGATGTGCCCGGTATGTTGCTAGGCGCAACTGTTACTCCGTTTTAATGATATTTTTGTAACAACATGGATTGACGTTTAATAAAACACGTTATTTGTAATGACGTCTACATTATATGATGTGGAGCTCATTATCTAGTCAGACCGGGTGTCACTACTTAACGAATGATTTAGGAAGGTTTCCCCACAGCAATTTTACTTAGATATCAGCGATAATTCTCTACTGGAAACAGCGAAAATGACATCTTTTTTTTACGACCGCAATAAATGTCAAATACACAGATGGTTTATTTCAGTCTAGTACTTAAAGCGGTAAGCTCCCCACATATGTTCTTAATCAAGTTAACATGAAATATGAAATGTTGGACACAAATTCCACATCTTTACCCATAAATTTGAATCCGTTAATTGCCCGACATTGGACCAATTTCGGGTGTGGTGGTCTCCGCTGATAATTTTGCAAACAATTTATTAGCAGGGGTTGTTTTGATTACTCGGCTTTTTACGTCTTTGGTATTACACGACACGCGAATGCTTATAGTCAGATAAAAACAAGCTTATCCTGGCATAAACCAATCAAATAAGATTGAAAATGTAAAGTCGCGTTGATTCAGCTCAGCTTCCCGCGGAAATTATCGCTTAAAATCTCATTAGCCGTCCCTAAGAAGATAGAAAATGCACGTTATAGTTCTATATAAAATATTTTGTGCCCAGAATCACTTTCTTATCGTCGTTTATTTTACATTTTATATTTTCCTTTCAATAAATGAATAACGATTTTGTTTTCGACGATAAACTGGTTAAGTAGGGAGCTGAACAGATAATCTATTTTTTAACGAATCCCAATTTAATGAACAGTCGCGTTGACACTTCGCATTGCTACCAAACACACTTCAATGTGAAACTAAAAAGTTCAACTACGAGCTTTCAATCATTTCAATTGGACATTATTTCATTTCAATTGGACATTATTTATAATTAGAAAAAAGATTGATGCATAACAAAAAATGCAATAAAGATAAAATAAAACGGTGAATTGGGTCACCTTGGTGATTTCAGTGGAATGTGACGTCGGCAATGCTAGATTCATTTTGATATTTATGATTACACATTTCTCTTAGGTTGATATTTGTCATAAACGTGGCGTCACTTCAAACTTTAATGAGCCGATTCGATCAATTACAAGGATTTTATGTTTGAAAGAGTAAAAGCATAGCTTAATTTATTTAAACGACTTTCCTAAATAAGGATATTTTTTTATCATAGGATTTACAAACGGTTCTGGAGGAACTTCATCTTGATTCCAAAATGAATTAGTGCCTACTTTAATTTAAATATTATGGCCATATTAAAGATTAGAAAGGTGGTTGGGTGGTGCAGTGGATAGCGCACTCTTCTTTTACCAAGGTGACCAGGGTTCGATTACCCGATATGACGTGAAAAGGGTCACCTGCCCGACCACGTGGGTTTTCTCCGGGTACTCCGGTTACCTCCCACACTAAGACCCCCGCAAACATCCGGGCCAACAAGAGTGATTAATAGAAGCTGCAATAATCTGTTTCATAATTGTTGTAAAATTAAAAAGTTTATAAAAGAGAAAATGTTATTCACGAATGTATAGGACTGGGTTCCACCAGCTTCGGGTACTCCGGTTTCCTTCCACATTAAGACCACCTGCGTGCTAGCATCATGGTTAACAAGAGTTTAATAAGTTTCGCAATTGTTGTAAAATAAAGATTATATACAAAATGTATTTCAGCTTAATGCAACAACGCAATCAATAATTTAGTTAGTATTTTCTTAAAAGAGATATTAAATATAAATTTTAGACTCGTACATTTTAAGTTTCAAAATCACAACTTTGACGAGAAAAGAACATGATTTTTTTTCAGTTCAATTTTTTTAAAAATTTGGAATGGTTTATATTGATTATTGCTTCTAATATTTTGACTTAGTGTACGGCAAAGCTAATTGACCTTGATACAGCAGCATTGATTTGACATTGTTTCTTCTGATTTCGGTACTTCTATGTCAATTTTCCTCCGTTCTAATAAGACTTTGGGGACTGATTCAGATGATTATAGCGTAGATTACATGAGCACGTACACAAAATCAATTCTTAAAGTGATGTCTTACGGACACTGGGTCACCTTATATAAACGAGAGAGCCACAAGGGGCAGTATATTACCCGAAAAAAATAACGAGTAAATTTATTATTAATACATAATTAACAATTCTTTTTTAGTAACAGTGACCTTGACCTTTGACGAAAGACATACAGAAATGAATAGGAGTCTCAGTCTTAGCTCCCTGTAATCATCTGTTCTGAAGTTATGATCCGGACAAGTTAACTCTGCACCAAATCAAACGGATTCTTACCCCTCCCATCCCGGGCAGCCAACACACCGAAGTTGAACTTAGTACGGTCTTTCGTTCTTTGCAGTTCTCTTATGGTGTAACAGTAACCTTGACCTTTGATGGTCAATAACCGAAATCGATCGTTGGTTTCTCTCCTCTAGGTCAACCCATATACAATATACGATCTATGCGATTCGCGTAATCGTTCGTTCTGAAACTAGGCTTCGGAAAGAAATAAAACTATTTTAGTATAAAAAAAATGACAGTAACCTTTACCGTTCACGAGCCACCGCAAAATCAAAATCAAGATGGTTCTTTCACTTTTTGGCTTCGTCGAATCTTTGGTCCTGCAGTTCACAGAATAGAAATGATACACAGTTTATAGTACATCTGATTTTACATTTCATAGTGGAATCAAGTATTCATTTAAACAGGACTATTAAAAAACAAACTGAATTGACATGATCTGATTTTAATTCAAATGGGTCCAAGCAGTTATAGAAACTGTATTTGTATAGGAAAATCAAACGAGAATACCAAAAAACTATGTTTACGTATCTTTCAATGATTGAAAGTTCACTGGGCTGATAACACGGAAACCACTTGTACATATTAATCAATGAACGCAGCAGAACAAACACGCCATTCTAAAAGTGTATATAGATTTGGAATGGATCTTGAACAACAACAAGCGGTTTTTGTATGATTTGAATAAAAAACCTAGAAAAAAGCTATTCTTGGTTTCCTTATGGAAAAATTTCAAAATCTGTTCTAACACACGAATTGTTATTTTAAGATGCAGATAAAACATAAATAAATTTATCTGGGACGCCGAGATCGGTAATCTTTTGATCTTTGTGTTATTATCGTATGGAATGCTCTGATGCGTATAACAGCAGTTGCACTATTACATGTATGCATGTATCCGGTGTTTATGTTCTTGAAGGGTAGGGACAGTTAAAATAATTACCTCATTTAGTCTTTGCCTACATATTCCAAACACATTCAGTTGTATTTTTCGTATCATATCTGTAGAATAGCCAATCTCGATTCAGTTAGCAATTTTCATATTTCAATCTCACACTGACCTCATAAAGGCCGTGACGTCACAAATGTGTTTATTGAGTATACGCATGACGGCTTTTTAAAAATACCAATCATTTTTTTTCAAACGGACCTGAGTATATATTGTTTATCTTTAGCAAATAGTGTACATATGTAAATATGAACGATTTTCGATTAAATCTTATTTATTACGTTCCTTGCATCCTGTATGCAAAATGTTCTGCACGAACTCGAGACCTTTATGCAGGACCTAAGATTGAACAACAAACCTAGCGCTGCGTGCAAACGTAAAGATAAAACTACAGAAGTAAGGACATTCTAATCAGTTCACGTTTGATTCCAGTAACGATATTTACTGAGAGTGACATATACTAGCGCTGTGTCAATTACACAATTTAGAAATCAAAAAGAAAAGATTTGATGACAAAATTAAAATAAACAATTTTAAGCACGGTTTGGAAACGAGAGCAAATAAATCGTATTTGGTAAGTAAACACAGATGCACAATAGTGGATCGGAGAGAAATCAATTAGGTCGTACCACTACTGAAGAAGCGCTGTATTGATAGCGATCAGTGTCCACCAAGCGCTGTATTGATAGCGATGTGTCCACCCCTACTGAAGAAGCGCTGTATTGATAGCGATGTGTCCACTGGTAATATGACCGTGTATATCGGATCTCCTTGTCGAATACCAAACGGTTTTTATTTGTAAACAGCTCTCTGAATACGAGTTTTATTTAAACTTCCAATTCAATTTTAGATATTTTTTTTCACGTAACAGTTGTTTATTGTGTGTGTTGAAAAACATAATCTTTTACATTTAAGGATTGAATCTCTCTTTGGTCGATTGGTTGTTCATGTCGAATTTGTTTCAAGACCAACTCAATTCATCACCCCATGAAATCGACCAAAGCAAGATTCAATCCATATATTTCAATCAACGTGTTTTTTCAATAATTGGAACTTGTGAAGTCCATTCTGACCGTTTGTCTCTGGTTCTGGAGCTTGTGCAAGTCTACGTATTGTCGTAATGTAAAAAAATAGTCCGTCATTGAAGGACCATCATACAACATGATGGTGTACGTTGATAGTTCAATACAGCCAAATTATGTAGAAACAAAACACAAAACCATATTTTAAATGTCATATTTTATTTTTGTTGATGAAATCATAACATATCAAATTTTCTGACGCGTCATCGCGGAAGGAATAATGTCTAGACGCAGTGCGCAGGCTCAGATAGTAAGTACAATCTTACTATGTAAAACCTATTCCCTAGAATGTTATGGCTGTGTATAGGCCTACTCTACAAGTTATCATGATGCACACTTTCGATTGAATTGTATCCTTGTATGTACGACGATTTATTTCTGTATCACACACATATTTGTATTAACCATGTTGCATTACTGTATGTATTTGCCGATGGGTTGTGTGACCAGATGATCAGTTCTCAAATTGTTCACAAAACATTCGATATTTTAGGAAACACACCTTTAAGGTATTTATTTCAAATATGAAACTTTTTCATCACATGCTTTCGAGCATGTTTTTGAGTGGGTTTAGGTGGGGTTTTTTCTTAAAAACAAATGTATGTTGCTGTATATTTTTATATTTTGTCCGGTTCCCATAACTAGAGGTGAAACAATATTTTACCGTGCAAACTTATCAGTACTCAGTCATAGCTTGATAAAGGAACCAGTCGGTCGTGGAACGTTGCAACACGTTTAATACACAGTCAGATTAAACTTTGATATTTCATATTTCCAAACTGATGAATCTTATTTAGAAAAAAAAAAATCAGTAATTACATAAATAAAGAAAGTCCTGCCACACAATGGTATTGATCCCAACAACGTTACAGGTCGGTTTTTTATACATCTGATAAAATATAGCCAGAACTTCCCAAGGAAGTGTCTAGAAGACTTACCTGTACCCTCGTATATGGTGATTGTGGTGACTCCCCATACCAGGGCCATAGGATGGAGCAGACACGTGGCCAGCTTCACACTCCGACTCAGAGTGTCGTACTCATCGGACAGGAAGTACGAAGGTACAAAGAATAGGTAATACAGGATACCGGCGGCGAAGGCAGCAGAAGTGGCTGTGGAGTACAACGTTAGTAAATTAAAACCGGAAAATACAGACAGGAAATTCACAGCGGAAGTGCTGTGGAGTATAACGTTAGTAAAATACCGTCCGGAAATTCACAGCGGAAGTGGTTGTGAAGTACACGTTAGTTAATTGCAGACCGGAAATATTTACAGGTAATCAAGTTCTTTGTGTAAATGTACAAATGCATGTGTAACATCGACATAAAAGCAAGTCCGCGTCAATATTCATTGATGTCAAAAATATTAAAATTCCTCCCCTACACCTACATATTGTACAGTTCTTCAATGTATACCCCTCCTCCCCCATATGCACACAATATGCTCAACACATTCATATATTCAGTAAATCCTCGTAATACTGCCATTATTTGTCCAGACAAATGTTGGCGTAGTTAGGGGTTTTGGCAATACATTGAGGTAAACATAAAGGAACTCTTAAGAAAAGAAAGAGAAAATGGACCCTGAACTATATTGGCGGTAAGCGAGGAGGCAAAAGAAACGAGGGGCTTTGTATGGATGTTTTACTGTAGTTAATTAATCAAATATTTCTTTTTATCATTTGTAAAGAATTGAATGTAAATGTATATCTACCTTTGCTGAATATGGACGCCATCATGAAGCAGAACGCAATGATTGCTAGCGTGTAGAGGAGGAGGAAAACGAAGATGAGGGTGGGCGATGACTTCGGCAGTACACTTCCGGTATCACCAGTGTCGATTGCCATCATCAGAGCGAAGAAGAAGCACGCGATGAGCATGTAGATAAACACTTTGGTGAACCATGACAACCAATACAGGATTGGGTGCAATCCCATCAGCTTCATCGTCTCCTGAAAATGAAAAAGATTAAAACATTCCATCAGCTTCCCCGTCTCTTGCAAACAAAAAATTCAAACATCCCACTAGGTTCGTCTTCTCCTGATAAAGAAAGGTTCACCTTCACTGTCTCCTCCAAACAAAATATTCGACATTCATCGTTGCCTCCCAAGCAACAGGTTTAAACTGCAAAATATCAAGCCTAGATGGAAAGAAAATGAGTTTCTAACAAATCCAACGTTCACACTTCAACGCTTGCTATAAAACGAAAATGTCAAACTATAACGTTCCTTTACCAAACATGAGATGCAACGTATATTGCTCCCATCCGATCACCGAGTTCAAATTAAAGATTCTCTCTATAACGCCATTATTCAACAATAACATTACCGATACCGACACCGGATCAACATATACCCTGCTCCACCGATGCTGTGTGAAATCACACCTGTGTAATAGAGGTCATCAGTTTTCCAATGCCTCCGCCAGGAGTCGAACCCGAGACCTCTGGCTTACTAGTCTTACGCTTTATCGAATGAGCTTAAGAGAAATTAGCTGAGTCGGTAGAAGCAGCTAGTCTTTAACCAGGGTGATATCTGTTTTTTACGTTCACATGGTGTTTCTGTGACAGACATGGTACAATGTACACACTGTGTCCCACTAGATCGGGACGACCAGGATTTCAATTCTACATGCAAGGGGTGTTTAGCTTCTCCCATCTGATCTTGTGTGTTGTTACTCACCTTGAGTTTTTTCTCCTTTTCGTACACAATATTTTTGGTGGTCTGGAACACTGTCACAATGAAGGCAAAGAGGACAATGACCGGCAGAGTTGATCGTAGCACGCTCAGAAGTGGATCCTCCACGTAGGGCGGGTAGGGCATCTTTCGGAGACTCACTGTATACTTGGTTCCTATGCCGTTCCCTGGGCTCTTTTGGTCGATGATTGCTTTATCGATGGCGTACTGAAGATAAAGAAAACCTCTCTCCCGGTAGACTGAATGAGAAAAATCAGTTTAAGTGCATGGTTGATGGCCTAAATGTTAAGTTTACATTAAAACATGAAATATGTTTCAATAATCACATAAAATAGTATCAATTTGTTAGCAAGAATGTTCCTTTATCAACGTCATCTGATGACTTAACCATTTTATTTGTTTAACAGCTTTACTTAACTAGATGCTGAATTCGTGTAATGTGTAAGTCTTACAAACTGAAATAAAAAAAACTATAAATTATGAGAAACCATCTTAAATGATGATTTTTTTTTTATTGATATGAACGGTGACTGTTGGCAAGCAAATTGTTACTCATCTGTTGATGGATTCTTACATGGATCTCCAGAATAATTGCTGTATTGTTCCCTTGGTCCAAACTGCTGAAAAAACTGATAGGTTCTATCTGTTTTCCAACGGCCATCCCCCAATTGTAAGGTGGCCACACGGAGCTTGTATGTGATGTCTGCAGGCAGTGAAGAGCCCGAAAATTGTCCATCGAACTCTATAACAGCCCATACCTCTTTTGGATTCTGTTCGTACTCACTGACGGCGACAGCAGAGGTCGGAAAGCCTGGGGAAGTGAAATTGAAAACTGAATTATACAGTTCTATAGTCTTACAGTAAACTCGGCACCAACATAAGATGGTCTAGCTAAAAGATAAACGTTTCCTACACCATGATCTGTCATGATGTCTCAAGTCAAATCTAGCAAGTGTCACGAACAACTCTAGATTGTGATACGTACATACTACAGATGCCAGGGCCCGGCCCGTATTCATGAAACTGTCCCCATGCTCAAGCCTAATTTCTTGTCCTGGTTCTAACTTAATGATAATCTTATTTTATCAATGATTTGGAACAACTTTGAAGAGACGTAAAACCGAATTCTGTTTTCAATGTTTATGCTTGATTTTTTTTTATCATTTGACATGATTAAAGTGAGATACACGAAAGTTGTTTTGGGTGCATAATCCATGCTTTAGCATGAACGACTTCATGAATACAGGCCCCAGACAGGTTTAATACCGTAAACAGTTCTTTAGTGCAATTTGAAGCGCCTCCAATAGAGAACACTGACTACGCGTACTTGATCAACTGGTCAGCAGTTTCAATATGACAATTCTACCTAGAAATCTTCAGCACCCATTTCAATATTTGGGATCACTTTTGCCTTTCCTTTCTTCTTTCGTTCCTTATGCCTTAATAGTCAATACAACGCCCTTGGTCTTGGTGTTAAAAGTTCGCCCAAGCGAGGAAGGCTAAGGGTTGTCCCCTGACCGAGACAAACCAAAGTCTTCAAAACGTTTACTTCGACGATAAGCTTTAAATGGATGACAATAAGGACTGGTAAGCTCGTGCAGTATAATGCGACACGTGGAGTGTCATGCTCATGTGTCAAGGTTATGACATTTTCAGTGTATATGACACTTTAGAATAGTTCCTGAATTGCCCTGTTAGGCCAAACAATATGCATGTTAGTAACCTCCCATCCTAATAATTTTATCTCACTCGAATGCACTTAAACGTCCCATTCGAACGCGCCGAAAATCATAAGTAGGTATCAAAACCGAGTTCGAATCATATTTAAGAGTGCATGTCACCAGCCATTTAGCATTTTCTTTAAAATGTGGAAATTAGCAAAAAATTATTTTTATTTGAAATTTATGCTATAGTATTATATACTAAGAAATATTTAAAAGAAAAGATGGTATACCTAAAAAAATCACCGTTGCCATGGTTACCACACTTGAATTGTTATATCGTATTATCATTTCTGCATTTTGTAAAGAAGAAAAGCAGTTTATATGTCGATTAGGACGAAATAAGCATTTTAATGCTTTAAGCAAACACCTCTTCTAATAATTTTCTGTTTTCAGCAAGAAA
>JAUMHH010025504.1:0-10536 GCA_032359455.1 Chlamys rubida | reverse complement strand
TGAATGTTTGCTCCTGAACATGAACATTCTCTGGTAGGTTAGATGTGTACATGGCTGTGTGCTGAAGGTATACTCCTATATAGGAGTAAACTAGAGTAGGATTATGTTGTGTACGTGACAGTATACTGAATGTTTGCTCCTGAACATGAACATTCTCTGGTAGGTTAGATGTGTACATGGCTGTGTGCTGAAGGTATACTCCTGAACATGAATATACTTCAGTAGGTTTATTGGTTTAGTTTTGTACATGGATATCACTATTACCCATACCTGTGGGTGTAGGATATTTCTCAGTTGCCATACTGAAAATACATGTATGATGTCAGAATGAAAACAATTGTACGACCTTACATTTCAAAATAAGATGATGTTACTTAATATCCTGAAGATCGACATATAAAGCATTGTTTTTCACCAAAGTTTGAAGAAAAGATTTTACGATGCAAGTGCAGGTAATGACCGTTTTCACTGTATGGTCATGTAAATCAATTTGTCAATATATTGTATACAGATTATATACTTCCAGTACACAATTATATATGCTGGAAGTATACTCCTGTGTACAATTTAATACTGAAAGTATACTCCTGTATACAATTTAATACTGAAAGTATACTCTTGTGTACAATTTAATACTGAAAGTATACTCCTGTGTACAATTTAATACTGAAAGTATACTCCTGTGCACAACTTAATATTGGAAGTACATTCCTATACACAAATTAATACTTAAATTCACTCCTCCAGCAATTGAATACAGAAATCATACTCCTGTACACAATAATATACTCAAAGTATACTCCTGTACACAGCTTAACACTGGGAATATACTCATGTATACAGTTAATACTGAAAGTTTACTCCTAAACATAAGTTAATACTGGAAGTGTACTTTTTAACAATTTAATATTGCAAATGTATTCCTCTAAACAATGATCTGTACATACTTAAAGTATACTACTGTACAACTATACTGAAAGTATATTCCTATACACAACTTTATACTGAAACTATATTCCTATACACAACTTTATACTTGGAGTATACTGTTTTTACTTTAAAACTCAATACTCTTGTACAGATTATACAGATAGTATACTCCTGTACACAACTTACTACTGAAAGTATACTCCTGTACACAACTTACTACTGAAAGTATACTCCTGTACACAACTTACCACTGAAAGTATCCTCCTGTACACAACTTACTACTGAAAGTATACTCCTGTACACAACTTACTACTGAAAGTATACTCCTGAACATAGCTTCAACCTGGGAGTATACTCCTGAACATCCATTCATACACTGGATTCCTCAACAACCAGTGATCTGCTGCGACGTACCTACGATTCAACGAACGAAAGACCAGTAAAGTTGTTTTAAGATTGTATACATTGTCCATTTTCAAGGTTGAAGTTTTAGGCATTGTTGTGTGAATGTACATGTGTGGGTGTATGCATGGGTGTGTTTGTGTGTTTAATCCGTCTTTTTGACAAATCTTGTTTTAAAAATTTTGAGATGTTACAAATAGATTATCTGTTGATTATTGATCAAGCCCCTACAGGTTTGGTAGTTTGGAGGATATCATTGTTATCATCAATGTTCTTTGTTCTGTTTGTCATATCCTACACTAGTATTGTTTTTCAGTCATGAAATGACGCAATGCATCCTCATCCCATTACTTACAAATGTTATCGTGTGCTGTGACAGTGTTCACTTTAATCTTTTTCTGAGAATTACTGCTTTGAAGCAGTTCAATCTAGCTGCAAAGTTGCAGGCCAATATTTAGCTGCTTTTTTTACTGGGAAATTGTATTGCAAACATTTCAGTCTATGTTTGCAGGAAATGAATGCAATATTTTTTATGATAATAGAACTACATTGATATAAGCATGCTTAATTCTTTGTTTATAAATTCATTTACATTTGAATTTGTTATGATTTATAAAAGTTTTAGGCAATAGTTGAAATGACACTTTTTCCTGAAAATCAATGAGATATTTTTTTAAATGTTTTAAAAGACAGGAAAGACTACTTAACAATTCTTGTTAGTGAATAAAATGTTCTACCTTGATGCTGACACGAGATCCATGTTTCTGAAATTTGATTTGAAAATGTAATTAGTCTAATTATAGTAAATGCCATAATTTCTGTTTAGAAATTAGGTTTGAAGCCAAGCCCAATGTTCAACGCAGGTGCCGATGATCATTTCATGATTATTGAGTGACATTTTGAGGTCGCTTTTCTCCGAAACGAGCAGAGTTTACCATATTTGTCTTGGAAAATTTCATTAGCGAAATAGGGCAAGGTTAATTGCCTTCCCTGACGATAAAAGGGTATTTCTGTCAGATATAGGTTTGTAAATGGAGGGTTGCGGTTCTGACTTAAATAAAATCACTTAACAGGGTTCAATGTTCACCTCCACAATGACATGAATTTGATTATACCACACCCTAATACTTGATTTATGGCTCAAGGGGAGTAACTCTATGAAGTGAGTATTTCTCTCTGAACTAGGTTATATAAAATTTAAACCTTCTTTAGATATAAAAATCCTCAAATTTTACATATCAGAAAATAGCAGTGTGTATATAATACTTGTAATTTCCCTTTAGTGTCTTGCCCAGTTTCCTTGATGAAAATCTGAATATGCTTTATATATAGATTTGTTACCAGCTATTTCACAGATTTGGTTTAAGATAGCTATTGATACTGACTCTTTTTTGTTAGGTAATTGACATTGAACTACTGAAGCCTTGCTTTTAAACTATGACAGAGAAAGTTCTATACATAATTTCAAATGAACAGTTTTGAACTTTTTCTTTCATAAACTGTCTTTATCTGTGCAACTGAATTTGGTTGACTACCTAAACCTTTAATGCTACAAAATTGGCGCCACTCAATACGCATAGGTCTTAAACTGTTGTGATCCAAAGAAAAATTGAAATAAATGTTTAAATTTCTTTTCGTGCATTAATCAAACTAAAAGTGCCACATTCCATCAAATGATTGCACTGTGAGGTTAAAAAAAAACCATAAAAGGTGTGTATTTGTATTGAATCTGATCTTTGATTTCAATGGTACAGAATTAATAATGAGACAGTTGAGAGGCATTTTAAAACTTCTGTTTAATGAAATCTAAATTTTAGTTAAGAATGCCCTTAAATTTCCTTTTTAGAAAAGTTTGAGCAAATTTGTCAAGTCAAATATGATACTGTTATTTTAAATGTATTGAAAGTGGAGGTAAAACATACAGACTTCAGAAACATGTATTCTTATTTTTATTTTATTTTTGCGATTTAAGCATTGCTCTAATTTATGATTGCTCTATTCCAAGTTTCTGTATATAGTTTTCTACGGCAATTGTTGTGAGTTCAGTAACTCATCATTGATCTAATCTGTTAACAATAGATAATACACTAAATTTTGAGTCTGCTAAAATAAGTATTCTAACAGTCACTATAAATGTTAAGGAAAATAGATATTGTTTCATTTGTTTGACGAAATTATGGTGCATTGTATACATGCATTGTTTCACATTTTTTAATTGATTTATCAAGTATTACTGTTGTAAGACTCAGTTCAGCAGTTTAGTGGACTGTGGGCAGTACCAAGTTACATTAGTGGACTGTGGGCAGTACCAAGTTACATTAGTGGACTGTGGGCAGTACCAAGTTACATTAGAACTTATTGTTGTACTTATTCATGTTTACAAATGTCATAGTTTTTGCATGAGTAATTTAAAAATGGGTTCTCACTGATTTTCTGTTATCATTAACCATTATTGATGTGTAAGTCATGTTGTAACACACTAAAATGAGCTATAATACCACAGGAGGGTTGGGTGGTGCAGTGGATAATGCACTTGCCTTTCACCAAGGCGGCTGGGGTTTAACTCCAGTTTCCTCCCACATTAAGACCCTTGGCACACTAACATGTAGGCCAACACCAGTGATTAGTGTCCGTTGGAATAAAGTTTATATATAAAAGCATCCATAAAGTAATGTATTATGAAAGCAAGCTTATGTCTAATCGAGAATAATATTATATATGTATGTATACATGAGTACATACACATGAATACATATATATGTACCGACGGGTGGCGATGTACAAACTGAAGCGGTACGCCGTCTTTAGACTGTACAAAGCCTAAACGATGGCTATAATGTTAATTTTTTTTTAAAGATTCTAAATCCCATCCCAATTGGCTGTAAACTAACCAGTGGCTCATGGTGTCTTTGTTAACCCTTTCACCACTGTAGACCATAATGAACTCATCCATATCAATGCATGGTAGAGTCTACTAAAGTTACATAGGGGTGAAAGGGTTAATATAGGTCTGATCTACTTTCAAATGCAAGGGTTCTCAACTTCTACCTTGCCTTGACTTGTGTACAATGTATATATAACCACAGCTATACACCTTACCTTCAGTAAATAGCATGAGCCTATTAATAGCTTAAAAGATGATATTTATTTGACACCCAGTAAATACAACTATGTTATATGAGCCTTTACAAAGTCTGAAACTTTTTTTTTTTATTCTAGCACTAACCTTTAGAATTTTCTTTCGTTGGTGATAATTATTGGAAGTTCAGAACTTGAATGTTAGAAAAATAAACGCTTCATGTCGAGAATATTGCCAGAAATCAGTGAGAACCTACACATAAAACCAGGCCTGACGAATCTGACACTTAAACAACTTTCTCCCATATCTGCTATAGTGTAGCAACTGTGTACTTTAATGTGTTCTGATAACATGAAAAGAATTTATTATATTAACCACTTCTCTACACATGGGATTAATGCTTGTGTGTGTTTTTGTCGGTAAATATTCTGACCTTTTGATTAAGACTACTTTTTCTCAGCAATGTCTGCATGGGGAACAGTACTATGCCTGAGCAGTTAGGTGATCAAAACACAGTGACATTCAGTAAAGTAGGATTTTAACATATAATTGATGAAATTACAATTAAATTGCATACAAAGTTTTCTTTTTACTTTTCCCTATTTGATTCATGAGGCTTTAAGCAAAAAATGTGTACTCACTTGGATGAAGCTAGTGATAGTTCTATGTTTTAAGTATCACACTTAAGGGAATTCTGTGTTTAAGTGTCGAACTAGTGAGGAAGTCGTGTTAAAAGGTAGGAGAAATCTTCATTCAGGTATTTACAAGGTACCTGGTATATGGAGTTCTATGAGTAAAAACCAAACTAAAAAGAAATTATGTGTTTAAGTATCAAACTAGATAGAAATTCAAAGATCAAGTTGGATGGAAAATCTTGTTTCAGGTATCAAACTACGTATACGTATATGGAGTTCTATTTATAAGAATAAAACGAGAAGAGAATTTTGTGTTTAAGAAAAAGTGAAATTACATGTTGAAGTGTGAAACTAGAGGGGAATTGTTTTAACTCGTTCACCCCTGAGATTTTATAATGAACTATTCTAACCTTTGAATTGGAAGAGTTATAAATGTGCGGTGTAAAGAGATTCTATGTTAAAGTATTAAGCTAGGGGGAATGGTATATAGAAGTACCGTGCTAGGGTGAGTTCTGTGTCGACAAGCAGGAAGACATTCTATGTTGAAGGATAGAGAAAATTTCAAGTTGAAACATACAATTGGATTTGCCTCTTGGTGATTGGTTGTCATCTTTAAGCTACTTCCATACATGGGTTAAGTTATTTTAGGTTAAATTTAGTCCGTAGTGTATATGTAGTAAACACCAGAGAGACTGCAGTAATCTAACTATTGTTAGTAATTAACAGCAACTCAGAACCTGACTTTGTAACTCCCAAAAAAACATAGCATTGTTTTAAATATGATCAATACTTAGGTACAATTTGAAGATAATGAAATGTTTTGACAAATCGAGTTATATAATCTAGATATTTATGGACTGAGAGATAGACAGACCAAGTGATGACTATAGGGCATACATATATCACTGTCTTCTTCATTTTAAAGATTCCATCCCCCTCCAAGTGGTCGTAAATCCTTCGTTCTCTAAATGATCTTGTCTCATTGCTTTTAACACGAGGCATCTTTCAAAGCACACACACAGGCTGGAACATCTTATACACAAGAACAGTTTTGGAATTTTTTTAAAATATTTTAAAAATGATAGGCTGGTAATGCAAGTTTGATAGCAATCATAATTGGTTGTGATCACTGGGACTTTATGAGATATCAGCCCGATCATCATCTAGTAGGTGATTTTGGTTGTTTCTTAGAGGGTTCTAATGAAAAAGGTACATAATTTGTATAGAAACATTGATCATTGATTTTCATGGGTTCAGCATATCTTCATGTGTTTATGTTTTTAAGATTTATGTTTCAGAATAATGGCAGCTTAATATCAGTAACCGGTAAAAACTTAATTTGATATTGTACCAGACATAATTCATCTTCAAATAGGAAGATCATGATTAAACTTAACATAACGCAATGTTTGTTTTTATTTCTATTGCTGTTTATGGTTAAATATCACCTATTTTTTTATGAAATTAAAAATTTAATGAGAGATGTAGTACAGTGAAAATCCTTGACCTGTTACATTTTATAATGACCTTAGTGATAGCCATCATCCACCCCATTCTAGGTACGTTTGTAAAACAACTATCATGAGAGTTAAAGTTTTTCATTTTATTGAACAAAATTAAAGCATAAAAATGATTGAAGGTGCTAACATGATGATTTTATAGGATAAGTGTTTGTACTGAATTTACAGAATTGAGGTGTTTCATCATTGTTTCTGTTTTATAGAAATAATACCTGGCAATTTACACTCACACGTTGACAAGGCAAGACTTTTTTATGCAGTTATTATTTCTGAAAATATTCAACGAAATTATTAAACTACTGCAAAGTTGCTATAGAAATTGTGTTTCAGTTGATGTAGACATAGGATATCATTTTCATTTAATGACAAAATGAACAAGATATCTACGTATAAAAATATATTTCCTGAAGAAAACCGGTGTACTTTTGTTATTCAATTGAATTTTGATTTCATTTGTTATTCATTTTGAAATAGAAATATACTCAGAATTTATAAATTAGAATGACTGAGATATTGTTTTTAAGGAAAAATAGAGTTGTACATTAAGTTTTAGATGATTTGCCTGATGTAGCAGGTGATCATCAACTTTTATAAAATCCTGTTAATATTTGAGAGCCTTGTTTATTTCAACCGTAATAACAATGAGATATATTGTTTGTATGTCATTAATGATCTGAAGAATTTACTTTGTAAGGTGAATTCTTGCTGATTTGTTTGTTTTTATCTTATTATCATTATTTTCTTGTTAAAATTATAAATGGCAGAATGAAATACATAGAATATTACTCATGGGACAATCTTAATGCATTTTGAGAGGCTTCAAAACTTTTAAATGTGTGCTTAGGGCAGATTCACCCATAGTGTGAATCTGTTTTAATTACTCTGGCAGAAATATCTTTAAAATAATACTTTCTGTCTTACCAGTAGAGAAAAATTAGCAGGAATTCGTCTAAAATGCCAAAGTTTTTTTCTTGAATCAAAATCCATATATGAACAAGGGTTCCCAGTACTGAAGTTGTCCTTATATATAAGGTGTAAACTTGTTTGTGTCCTCTGAATGAAACATTAAAGAATTTATAAATATATCTATTTTAGTTGTTACAAGGTATGTTCTGTAGCTTTCCTATAGTTAGATGTAAGTGTTTAGTTATGCATGTATTACTTGAGATACCACCTAACTAGTCAGTTTTGCGGTGAAATACGTACAGTGACTTTGCCAGTCCAGACAACACACATTTGCAAATCCTCGAAATGCAAATTTTTAGGTACTAATTTCTCAAATAGCAACATACTTTGGTGTAAATTGTGTCATATCTGTGTTTGTACATGTGGAGATTAATGGGCAGATAATTATATTTATATTATGAAATAGTTGACAGATGATCATCTGTCCCATTTCACTTTTAAAATTAATATTGAGAAGAAAAGAGATTTAGTGTTGTGGTTACAGTTGTGTGGACTAGATTTTTATTGTGATTCTATAATTGTGATAAACAAGACTAAAGATAGCGATATCATATGTATTACAAAAGTGTCACTTGTATATATAGAGGTTATAACCCTAAACACAGGGGC
Source organism: Chlamys rubida (assembly GCA_032359455.1). Classification (NCBI taxonomy): domain Eukaryota; kingdom Metazoa; phylum Mollusca; class Bivalvia; order Pectinida; family Pectinidae; genus Chlamys; species Chlamys rubida. The sequence goes on along the minus strand of JAUMHH010025504.1, from coordinate 2,395 downwards.
CGCAGTAGGGCTTAGTAGAAGAAAAATTTACTCAAAATTATTTTATTAATTTGACAAGTGACATTCCCTTGTTATTATGACTAGCAATGAAGGTAGACAAACTACACAAATATTTAATGAAATGAGGCAGTAAATTGGACCATTTGACCTTATGAGTCATGTTTTTAAACAGTAAGAAATATATCTACAATGGAGTCTCGATAATTCTGCCATCTTCCTCTGAGAGAGAGGAGCTTACACTGGCTGAAAATAACACTAACTAGAGTTATCTCCCTTAACAAATCGTTAGCATGTCTTAAAACTAAAATTTGTTTCTTGTTATCAATACATGTATTCTTTGCCTACTTGTCAAATGTGGCGTGGAACCATTTCCAAATTACTATTTGCAGAAGACATAAATTCAGATGTGGAGCTCTTCAGGAAAGGAAATATGTTTCACTGTTTCTACTTTGTAACTGTACATACTGGTAGTGTGATCTTCCAGATACCATTGCTTTTAATTTTCTGACATTGTTGATTTTAACAATATTTGTCAAATAGCATTGTTAAAATGATTAAATTAAAGAATTTGTTGTTAAAATGAATTAATTAAAGAATTTGTTACAGCTTCTAAATTTGTATTGACAAAATTCTTGTGTCGTTGTTAAAACTAGCTATTTTTTCATCCGTCATCTCGATTGATAGTCATGTGGTCTGTCATATGGGTAGTCAACAGTTACCAATCATGTGGTGAATCATGTGATTGGTCAACAGTTGTTAGGCATGTGATTGGTCAACATTTATCATTCATGTGGTCAATCATTTGAAATGGTCAGCATTTATCAGTTGAGAGCACCAGGTAACTGCTGGACTGGTCAAATTCTAAATTACATATTGTGAAATCGTATATAGAATATTCATGGTGCTAAAAAAAATCATTTTTTTCATCGTATCATGATATAGTTTTTTGACCAATGGTCATTTTTCTTCTGCATTTTAAGAATTGCCTGCTTTAGTGCTGATTTACTTAGTTCTCTCTCTGATTACAACGTACTGGTTATCTGTATAGGTATGAATACTAAGTGTGGATTTTAGGCAAATGTGGTTGTTTACATGTGTTGAGTGTGTTTTAAATGTTTAAATGTAGAAATTACTGTTATATGTAACACAGAATCCTATAAATTATAACTATTAAACGTTTCATACAATGAAAAAAAAAAACTATTGCTCAAAGCAAAAATGTCATCCTTTAAAAGAATTTTGTTTTTGTTTTTAATACAATGCATTTATCACTACTTATATATGTGAGGAAATTGTTGTATATTCATTTTTTGCTTGCCAAAGGCATTCATCTTTCATTTCTTTTTGTTTTGTTGGACGATTCTATTGGGATGCAATAAAATTGTTTGTAACTGAACTTTGTACTTGTTTTAATTTGACCGTTTCAGAATTTTGTATAACCTGACATTTGAACTTTCTCATCAAAAGTATACATCATCACTTAACACGTGACTTATCACCATTATGAATATGAAGCAACTTTGGGAGGAGACCCAGCTTGGTAGATTACATTCAGAATGTGAAAATCGATAAAATTTTAAGATACAGCTTTTGTTTTCAGGGTAATTTGACTCCCAAGATACCAGTGCCCATTCGAAACACTTAATAACGTTAACATTACACATCACATAAGATCTTTATGAGAGGAGTTTCAAGATTTAAAAAAAAATACACGTTTCACAAAATTGTAACCAAAAAAAACCCAGACAATATTGTGTTTCACTGACCTGTGACATACTAGTATAATTGTGTGTTACTTCAATTCTTGAATTATCTAAAACAAAACTAACATTATTTCTTTAATTAAGAGATCACAGGGGAATCTTGGCACTCGCCATTGTAAGATCTTCATTGTTCCATGTAAGTTTGATCTCGTCTTCTAATTTTTAGCTCACCTGGTGAGCTTATGCCATACCGCCATACCGTCCGTCCGTCAACTTTTCCTTTAAAACGCTACTAGTCCTGAACGGCTAAGTAGATTTTGACTAAATTTGGTCTGGAACTTCCTTAGGCCAAGGGGACTCAATTTTGTATAAACGGTGGGTGTGGCCCCTCTGGGGGCAGAGGGGTGGGGCCCAATAAGGGAAATAGAGTTAAAACCTTTAAAATCCTTCTTCTACTGTAGGGATTAAGGGATTTTATCCTAATTTAGTCTGGAGCATCCTTTGGCCAAGAGGACTCCATTTTGTATAAATGGTGGGTCTGGTCCCCCTGGGGGCTGAGGTGTGGGGCCCAATAGGGGAAATATAGCAAATTCTTTAAAATCCTTCTTCTTCTGCAGGAATGAAAGGATTTGTTCCATATTTGGTCAGAAGCATCCTTGGGGGAAGGGGAACCAATTTTGTATAAATAGTGG
>JAUMHH010025493.1:0-10537 GCA_032359455.1 Chlamys rubida | reverse complement strand
CTATGTAACTTTAGTAGACTCTGCCATGCATTGATCTGGATGGGTCCATTATGGTCTACAGTGGTGAAAGGGTTAAACATGGCATTCAATACACAGTTATATTTTAGAATAGAGACAGTCCAATGGTTTGTGCCCTTGGGCAAGTAGATTCTAAAAATGACTTAGGCTTTGTAAAAGTTTTTTGCAAGTCTGAGCTTGTAAAGATGGTCTGGACCATTATCTATTTCATTACTTCATAATTGCACCCTGATGAGTCAGTTCACGATTTAAGTGTCGATAGAAGATTTTCTAATAAACATATGAAGGGATCGATAGAAGATTTTCTATTAAACATATGAAGAGATCGTGTCAAGGGAGGAAAGTAAAACACTGTTTGTAACAGGTCACGTCAATGTGTAACCTGACCTTTATAGAGCCAATCGGGTAACCCAGTTGTTTGACTTGTGAGGGTTGTATGGAAGCCAATTTGACACCAGATGTAGAGCCCAAGGCACCTCCAGTAACCAAATTGTAAGGTTTCAGACGATTCATCGCCATGCAAACGCACAAATCATACAATTTAGGGCTCAATACCTCAGCATGGTTCTCAAAGCCAATTACGCTAACTCATTCGAATTCACCCTTGAAGACGCATTTGAACTATTCCAATTCAAAGGTTTGAATAGTTCATTATGAAATTTCAGGGGTGAATGAGTTAAAAGATCGTGCTCAGGGTTTGACGTTTTCGTTTGCAAGGATTCTTATTGGTTGGCAATAGCAGCTTACAAGAGGGAGTAGGGGATGTTTGGAAATGGAACAAAATTGATAAATATTCTTTTGAAATAGATTTGAAATTAAAAAAATACTTTTGCGAAATGGGTGTCACCAAAAATGAGGACTATTTTCCTGGTACATCTGCTAATGTTTACGTTAGTGTCAGTAGGATCTGGTTTAATTTTCCTTCTTTCACAAATGAACTTTATATTGGAACATTGATTGCTTGAGAAAGTAAATTGGAGTTATTAGAATGTGAATATACGTGATTGAAAAAGTAAATAGAGCTAGAGATCCTCTAATTTTAGAAATATTGGTTGTAATGAAAGCCGTCGAATTTCGGGCAACGAGCTCTAACTAGTTTCCAGGAAGTTTGGGAGGCATCACCAATAGAGCTTTATGTTATGTGTTTTTATCTTAGCCTTGTTTTAGACACTGTGTTTAATGCTGTTTGAAGATTTCACATGAATCTGAGAAAGATTTGAAATGATTATTGTACTGAAAATCTATCACTTTTATATCCAACTTTTTTGAGGGAAGCTTCTGTCTAGAATTGCAATTAGATTAAAAAAAAACATTTTTCATAGTCTGTTAGACCGTTTGATGGCTTGGAACCACTGACCGCTTACTGGACAATTGTTCTGGTTATAGTAGGCATAGCTTTTAATTATTGTAAATAACACAAATGTCAGGAAAATGTTTGTCACAATCCTAGAAATAATACAGCGCAAAGTTATAGTTTTATTTTTAAATCAGGCACTCCAGGGGCCACCGGAGAAAAGAAATTAGCTTAGTTTTTAAGTAAGAAGCCTCTTTTTATCACTTTGATTGATACATATGTACATAAAAGTAACCAATAGAGAAACGCAGAAGTTTAAAAAGAAAAGGATTTTCATTTGTTTTTGAGACGATTCACGTCCACGTGTTAACATTCGGTATTTCTGGTCACCTTAAATTAGAGACCAGTTCGACTTGTGAACAAGATGGTACATTTTCACCCAATATTAAATTTGCCCTTCACATTTAATTACTATGTAAATTATGTTGTTGACTAATGTTCGCTGTAATGATGAATTAGTCTTCATTACGGACAGCGGAAAAGGCGAAAAATCCAACTGCAGCAAAAAAATCTTGTTTACAGTAACAGAACTACAATAATCAAAAGATTGAGCTTGATAAAACTGAAACCGCAGTTAGTGAACACGAATTTGATTGAAAACAATTTCTTTTTTTTCAATAATGAACCAAGCTAGTAGTTAATGAACTGTTAATGGCATATTTTTTACAACAATGTTTTTGTTGCAATGCATGTACAATAAACCATATCTTTATCTGAATTAAATAGCAAAACTTTGGTAGCAAAGCATTAGCTTCCAAAGTCAAAACTTGTGAAATTCTCATTTTTTAAAAAAGACAAAAAGTCGAGTAGAATTTGTTGTCTGAACTTTAGGTTTCTCTGTAAAATTTGCCGTATGGGAAATTAATACAAACATTTGGACGACTGATGTTCTCACTTGGATGCAGAAAGATTCTTCAACAAGGATATGAAGTGGTTGTTTAGCCAGTAATTTGAGCAGTTTTCCTTGTTATTTGACTGTAGACTGTTGATATTACAGTACACCAAATTGTTTCTCCTAGCTAGCAGAGGGCTTAGCAGGAAAGGTTCAACAAGGCACTGGGGCAGTAATATATGGCTTTCTTGTCAAGTAAAATTGAATCTGTTTTCGGGGAATCAATATTTAATCCCAGTAGATGGGATGTCAGGGTTTCAGAAGCATCCCTAACTTAGTTTTTTTTTTTTTCACTTATTCTCTGCTTTAATATTCTAAAAGGTATTTTTTTTTAAAGCAAAATTGAGGATGGTAGGTGGCTACTTGCATACTGCTCCTTGTAGCATACTTTATATGTGATATCTGAATGTAAGCATCTTGTTAAATTGATAATTGCCTATCAATTCCTGTGAACTTTGTGTTCATTATTGGCAATTATAGTGCTGTTATTCCTGTAGATAAAGTACTGAAGATAGAAGACATAGATAATGTGACAGAAAACAAAACTATGCTGTCGGTTGGTGTAGCCATCTGATAAACCTAGGGTGTAAATTACACATATACATTGTAAATGTAACTAAAGAAAATAGCCTTGTCCCCTGGGCTAGTTTGTCTTATTTTTTGTCTTAGAGTGACTATACCTTGATTAGCATATTTCAGATGAGGAAGTCTTGTATAATACTCCCATAGCATGGAAATAGTTGTTCTTCTGCTGCAATTGGAAATATTCTTCTGCAATTGGAATTCACATTTTTGTAGAAGAACATATAACAATTTTCATTTTTTATGTTGTCTGCTCCTAAACTTTTATGCAAAATGTTATGTTTTTATCTCCTATAAGCTGCATCTCTAAAGGAACTGAAAGCTTTCGGGATTACTAATAGCTTGCTCATAATTCTAGGTTTGCTATACCTAGTCATAATGGCAGGATTTTAAACTCATAACTCTAAAGTTCTCAAAGGGAATGTTTAAAAAGGATTCTAGATATGGTAGCTGCCGTATCTTCATCGAATCTCCTGGGCGAGAGCATCCAATTACGTGTCGCAGTTGAGTGTCATTTCAAGGTGAAAACCAAGACAAGGACTGATTTTGTTACACTAGTCGGTATAAAGCTTTTTGCAGGTGAAATAGAGTTTATTTTGTGTTAATACTTTCAAAAACTTGATTTTCTGATGATTTGGCATATCGTTGTGTGATAGACGCAAATACATTGTGGTATTAAGTATTCAACAAGGCATGCATAATGTAGTACCCACAGTTATGATTGAAAGGTATATTAACTCATTCACCGCTGAAGTTTCATAATGAACTAGTCCAAGCTTTGAATTGGAAGAGTTCAAATGCATCTTCAGGGGTGAATGAGTTAAAATGCATTTTGAGAAGAATACATGTCAAGTGCAAGCTCGAGGAAGTTAGAGCAAAATTTAGTTTCTTTTCAAAAAAGAAAAAATTAACAGGACATTAAATGGAACTGAAAAGTTACTACTTATTCAGACTCAAGCTTCAGACAGAGCCATGTTTGTTTTTGATAAATTCCAAGTTTTTTACGTAGCAGTTTTGGGTGTTTGAAGGTGAAAACAGTACTGCTAGGTTTGATTTTCCAGATTTGACATGTACCATATTTATATAGAAGTGCTTCTCTTGGAATCAATTTAATTTTATGATTTGCATTCTCAGAAATTAAGCCTTATTTGGATTGGGTCCCAAAAACTGTGGTGTCCTTGAACTGTGTTGTGGTGGGGGGATGTATTCCCTCTTCAAAAACAACATCGTTTTGCTGTTTTGTAAAACCTGTGTGTACGACAACTAGACATGGAGAGTGGTATGACAGGGGGTGTTTTACATGGAGTGGCAAGGAACCATTGCCCTGAGGACCTCGTAGTGAAGAATGTCTCGTTAGCACAGATACTAACCCATTCAAGGCTTTTAATTGGCTTGTTTATGGAGGAAATAATTGGAGATTCCTTATCTGGCCAAACTTCTACAACTGTTTTCCATTAATTATCACACCCAGCTTTGCTGTAAACAAGACACTGTGACAGAGAGGGGGTGGGGGGTCAATAAATCTGATCTAGTCGCTCTCCTGTTACTAGAATTGTCGTTCTAAAATAGTTGACTGGCTTAATTGGCAACAAACTGTAAACAAATAAACATTTGTTACAAAAAATGCTTTGTTCTACTGCAACAATACCTTCTCCTTTCTCGATTCTAGTGTCACCATTCCTGAACATTTCATCCGTGATAATGAAAATCTAAAAAAAAAGCATGGTTTAATGAGCTGCATGGATTGAATTGCTGACTGGATGGTGTGTAAAATGTTCAGGGTTTTGTTTCTCTGCTACAGTAGGAACATGAGAAGGTGTGACATCAAAACATATAAATCGGTTTAGACAATGTCGGAGGAATAATTCCTCAGACCTGACGTAGTATTCCTGGCTCCGAGATCATTTGAGAATCTGATTATAAAACTCAAGTCTCACTTTTTCAAAGCCGTATGAGAATTGGATTATTCATGTCTATTACTTCACTTAATTTAAACTGATTTCCAACAGAAAAGAATTAAAATATTTGACTTAGTCTAAGACTGATCTGTCGTTCTAGGAATATGAACTAAAAAAACATTTTCTATCAATGTAAAGAAGGTTCGTGCGTCTATATGTCCACTCATTCCTGTCAGATAATTGACAATAATGATGGAGCATATTTATCTTGAATGTTGAAAAAAATAGTATTGTTCTTTTACAATGCATATTTATTAAATATTGTATGTATATTTTTTTTAACTTTATTTATATATAACTAAGTGTAACAAATGAAGGATCAGGTTTATGATTGGTTGAAACAATTTCTGTAAACCTTTGATAAAAAAACATATAATTATTGATCCTAAGGATCCCTGTCCCAATGCAGGAAAAACACTAGAGAATCCTCTGTAGTTTTTCATGCTTAGAGTAACCTCCCCTTCAGTTGTATATTACTGTAGTGCATCTAAGTCAGTAGGACAGAGCAATAGTATAATGATCGGAGGTCCAGGGTTCAAATCCTGGTCTGGTCCTCTCTGGACCTCCTGCATTTTTACACTAGAACACAGTTGTTGATTATTTTTATGCCCCTGCCATAAAATAGGGGGGGGGAAGGGGGGGCATATAGTGTTCCCATGTCGTCGTGTCCCGTCATGTCCCGTCCCGTCTTATCAAACATTGAAACTAATTTAAAATGGTGACAGGTGCATTTTCTAGTTTTGTTTATTTCATCTTTATTAATTTCTTCATCAAAATTCCGCAAAGCTATGTAGTTTACTTTTCAGAAACAATTGATCAATTGTATCGTTATGTCGGAAAAAAGGATTTCAAGTTACAGTATTTGGCAGTGGAACAGGAATCTTTAACTCATTCACCCCTGAAGACACAGTTAAACTCTCCCAATTTAAAGGTTGGAATAGTTCATTATGAAATTTCAGGGATGAATGAGTTAAGTGTTCCTTATTGGCATTTATCAGTTTATAGACTGTTGTCCAGAGTGAATGATGTCCATCCTACAATTATACACTGGACCAAAGTGTCGGTGATCAAATATCAGAAGTTTGTTCTTGTCTAGGTCTGTTATGGAATGACATTTACACGTTCCATACTGGGATGTCTTTTGCGCTTTTTTTTAACTCTTTATTACTGAAAACTTTTGTTGCATCGACAATTTATAACCTCTCATGACAGGAGATGTTTTGTTATTATAGGAAATCTCTTCTCACATGCAGGAACGGTCATTACCAGAAGTCTGTAGAACGACTAAAATGAGTTTTGAAGATAAAGGTTTAAAATATTTACATGTCTATATCATGTGGAGAATGTTTCAGGCGTGAGATTCGTATCAGCAGAATCGTCAAAGGACTTAACATTCCAGTCTTCATGCAAGAAACTGGAGGTCAAGTAAACCTTTGCTTCAGAAAATTAGTTTGCATTTTTGCTGTTCATAGTCTTCTAAAGTCGAGCACAAACAAAGTATTGTCACAGGACTAATTAAATAGGCAGCCTCAGACCCTAACTGCGGTGTGCAGCTGATACAGTCATATCTCACAGGACACATCTTACTTGGCTTTCTGTGAAATGCAGGGTCCTAAAATTAGATAGTCACTTGGAAAGCTGTTAAAAAATCAGTCTAATGGTACATTTGAGGGTTCATGCAAACATATGCCATGTTTGTGTTTTATCAGCAAGGGGAGACAACTTGAGGCTCTAGCCTGATACAGTACATTCCCTGATGATGTAGTACAGATTGAAATATTGTGTCACACCTGTAGTTTTAAGGTTAAAAGTGTGTCCAATCACTTTTCTATTGTATACATGTATCAAATTTATATTATTTCCTTTATGTTTACACAAAGATATTCAAAGGTTGCAGGACTTTTTACAGGGATATTTTTGGGTCACAGTAATGCATATCGGTAACTTCGAACATTGTTTATATTGAAAGAAAAATGTTCTTCCCTAAGGATTTCAATATATCTAGGTTTTACTGTATATGAATTTCAGTTTAAAGAAATAGGCAGTTCACATTTGTTTATTTTTTTTAAAGTCATAGAAGGGGTTTGTTACAAAAAGGCATTTGTCTGGAATAATACTTGAATTATCATGAGAATTCCACCTGTATGTTACATAATTGTCTGGAATCCATATTATCTATCTGCAGTATTTGAGATTGATGTACACATAGTAATATGCCTGCTAAGAATGCCAATGCTAGGTATAAATTTCTCAAAACAAATATGCTGAATTATACTAGATGCAGCCTACAGTATCAAACAGAAAATGGTATCTTTCGTAAAATGTACCCATACAGATAAAACCGTGTGTGGACATATACCACAATAAAGTCTGGTATTGGACGCGTACTACAGTGGGAAAAAAATTGTGATTGTGCTGGTACAGGTGTCTGTTAGATATACGCTAGGTTGTATATTGGTCTGTCGGAGCTGACATCCTTGTCTGAAGACATCTGTTGACATTGCTCGACTCTTGCTATCAACGAGACAAGAACAGGAAGTGATTCAGATACACTGATCACCGACTATCAGGGGCCCTCTAATCAAATCAGAGCCGAGGTAAAAGCGGAATTATACTTCCCTAATGGTGTTTCGACTTGCTTGACAATTCACCGATCAAGATGTTGTTGTGATGTGGGATGTTTATCCAAGTACGTTGTCATGGAATTTCCCTCGTAAATCACGGATGACAATCAACTAAGATCCTCGTCACACTTGTCATTATTTAGCATTGGAAGATGCGATATACACGACATGAACTTTGTCCGCAATCCTGGACAATTCTTGGGTTCCTATAGTACATGGCTTCCTGAAAATGATCGACATGGGACTCACATTTGTAGCAAAGACATGTAAATGCTACTTATAGGGGACATTGTGGGAAAAAAATACATTACCTCTGTACACATTTTCATTGAAAAAAAAAGACATAATTATGATATATTTGAAAGTTTCCTTCGCAAATTGGTCATCTCCCGAGAGTTGATGCCCATTTCATTGCGGAAAATTCTGCGAGATATGGTGTTGATGGCGTGATGAGATAGTGAACAATTTGACCTACAATATGTCCCTCAGACAGCTATCTCTCTTAGGCATCCATGGTGGTGTTTAAATACCACACTTTGCATTTTGTTAACAGGTTTTGTGGTATAAAGTTGGTTAATGCTATTGACTAAATGTGTTCGTGGGTGTCCTAAGGGTTGAACTGTAATCACACTAACGATTAGAGCTAATGCTTGGTGCCGACCAAAACAACACACCGACAATGCCACGAGAATATTCTGAAAGGCTTACTCTCTACTGACCAAAACAATGCTCCGGCAGCGCTGCTAGAATACGCGGTAGGGCTTATTCTCCAAACGACTTTGTGAATTCCATGACGCCCAGTCTGGGTTTAACTGTCACATATGACAGATAAACAGCCAAAGAATATTATAATGTCAAAATCTTTTTCTTGCTTTTGTTTTTTTTTCTGTTTCTTTATGGCAGCTTTAGCAATGTTGATAATAACATGTTTTTGTTGAAGTTTCCTGAGATTTCTCTGTGATAACTGTAAGGATACTTTGTTAAGCAGAAATCATATTTAAGCATGAAGAGTACATTTTCAAAGTTTCCATGCATGATTAGTCTGACCAGATGTACAGTAGTTATGTAGAAACTTTGATACAATAGAACCTTGTTATACTGCCACCATTTGCCTACAGAAATGTTGGCATTATAAAGAGTTTGGCAATAAATTGAAGGAAATGTATAAAGGAATTCTGAAGAAAACAAGACAAAAGGGGCATTGAAATATGTGGCGGTATGTGAGGTGGCAAATGAAAAGCAGGGCATTATATCAAGGTTTGACTGCAAATAGTATGATTTGCAGAAGTTGCAAACTAAAAAGACTATTTACAGAGCAATAGGTGTTATTTATAATATCAAAAGCAAATTCAAAGTTATTACATTAATAGCAAGACAAATTAAAATTTCAGGGTTTGTGTATCAATTTAATAATCAAATGGACACATCTTTTCACATGAAGTTCCTTAGAGGCATAATATCTGAGTTAAGTTTTTCATAATAACATGAAATAGTCATTTTATATTTTGTAAAAAATATTGTTTATGATGGTATCATGTATGTACAATGTTTGTAAAACCAGCCATTTAATGGAATCACTCTGGCTTTCAACAATATTGATGTAAGAAGAAAAAAGTGACGGAGTTTTGACAGACACCCACTAAGGTGACAGTGTGATACAAGTTAGATTGGCGATTGACATGATCAAATGATACGTTGAGATGCTTCACTCTACTTATCGTACGACATGATTGGTCAAACAGTGACCACTTGTGAGCGTTACTCTGTGATTAACACTGACTGAACCTGACATCTCTTTCTGTATGTAGGTAGTCCGACTTGATTGAATCCCAGTGATCTAACGAAATAAGAATAATCTTACGGAATAGTTTGTAGAGTATTGTTGAAAATTGCCTCACGGGTTGTTATCATTGGTGATCCTGAATGCTGATGGATCTGTAAACCCACTACTGGACATAGAGTCAGTACCAGGCTACTTCACAAACAATTACTCAAGAGTTCAAGTGAAGCAGACAAGAACATTGTTCAGGTTCATGGACAAGTTTGACAGCTCTGTAACACATAATATGATTGGTTGTTGGGATGTCAATAAGTTTTGCATCATTTGCTTTGATTGGTGGACACAAAGTGATGATGGAAATAAGAGTTGAATTGAAGAATTACCAAGGGAGTTCAGACTAACTGGATCTGACAGGGTAGTGTGTGGAATTGAGGAGTAGACTCACCTAGGAGAACTATTAGGTCAGAGACCTAGGCCATTGAAAAAACAGAGTACAAAAAAGTTCTCAGCAGCCAGAGGTATCTCACTTCTGATCTAGTCTATATCTGTACTCCTGAGGTATGTTTAGGGGAGGAAAATGGCCACGAAGGACTCTAGGGACCTGATTAAGCTTAGCAAAATCTTTACAATCGGTCAGGAGAGTTCAGGAAAAGGACATGTAAACCTTATGTATCATCTGATAGATCTTGGTGTTGAAGAAGTGTTGGAACAATTAACCAGCCGTATCTTTTGTAGACGGACTCAGGATAAAACACTGTTCTACGGGTATCATGGATTCAGTAAAAAAATCATCAGAATTTCACAAACTTCATTGAAAGCACTAATATGAAACTTTGAAAATATTTTTGACTATTTGATAATAACTAGGAAAGTCATCTAAATTTCTTTTTTGTTGTATATCATATTAATTTGAATTATTTGTTTATTTCCCGAGAGGACGAATGCAGTAAACTAAAGAATGGGTTGTAAAATTTGAGAAAATGGAATAGATAGTAGAATAAATTGGTTCTGTTTAGGTTTAAATACAAATATTTGATCATTTGAGAACACTCCTCTATCGCTAACCATGTGAAAGGCTCTGTACTTCCACAGCCAATTTTGAAAGTACCCATAGTGTAATAATAATAATTCAAGGTTCTTATGTACCGCTTTATCACAACCTAGTTCGTAGGTTGTCTCAAAGCGGTTCACAAATTATTAGTCCCCTGCCGGTGAAACTGGGGGGACTATAGGTTTCCTCTCCGTCTTTCCTTCTGTCTGTCTGTCTGTCTGTCTGTCCCACCAGGTTTGTCAGCGCTCTAGCGGCTTCATTCCTTGAGGGATTTTGAT